>CAJNOJ010000296.1:0-80618 GCA_905250025.1 Adineta ricciae | reverse complement strand
CTCTTCTGGATCAAGCTCGCTGTAATCGTGGCCTTGACTTACGTGTTTGGCTCAATAAGTCAGCCAACCTTTATACAAGCATCTGCCTCTGTCCACCCTCCTACTACGGAAACCAGTGTCAGTTCCAAAATCAACGAATCTCACTAGCTATTAGATTCCACGTTCCAGCACAAGCAAGACAAACTCTCTTTGCCATTCTTGTCATGCTCATCGACGATTCGCCTCAACGAACCATCCATTCGTTCGAACAGTTCACCTACCTATCCATTCGAGACTGTCAAACCAAGATCAACCTCTATTTACTCTATGCTACTCGACCAAAACATGCAAATCGAACCTATTCCATCCACATCGACATCTTTGACAAACATTCACTAGTACATCGATCAAGTCTCGTTCATCCAGTGAAGTTCTCTTTCCTACCAGTCCATCGACTTGCACTCATCGTTAATATTCCATCTGATAATTCACCGGCTCAAACCTGTCCGTCCGACAACATCTGTGTTCATGGCACATGCATCACCTATCTCACCACAAAACAGACCTTTTGTCGATGTCATGCAGGATGGTCAGGAGAACAGTGTGACATTGCACATCGCTGCGATTGTTCAGTACACTCTGTCTGTGTTGGCTTCTCGAGTGACAACCGATCGATCTGTGTTTGTCGAGAGAACTACTTTGGCTCTCGATGTTATGTTCGCAGTCCGGTCTGTTCAAGTTCTCCATGTGAAAACAACGGCGTATGTGTTTCACATGACGATTTCATGCTGTCATCGATGAATCCGCAATATTTTTGTATCTGTCCGAAGGGCTTTAGTGGAAGTCGATGTCAGTTCATTGACACTCGAATCGATCTCATGTTTGAGTCCGATATTCGCCTGTCTCATTCAGTTTTCGTTCACTTCATTCGCATCGTTCAACATGATCCTGCTGACGACATTTTCAAACCGTCACCACAAAGATCAACAATTTTACAAACGATTTCACAAGCCACTCATTCACTTCGCGTGTACTGGTCACATCCATTTCATTTGACGTTCATCGAAACACTCGACAAGACATTTTATCTAGTTGTTCTTCAGCCAGTTTATAACCACTCCTTGACAATAACTCGACATATTCGTCGCTCTCACCGCTGCCCATCCATCTCCGAGTTAGTTAACGACACAGTTGCCCGACTGCATCTTGTTCGTCGAATGAAATCCTATCATGTCATCTGTCAAGCGTATTCGCCACATCTGCAGTGTTTCCGAGACGATGTTCATCTTTGTCTGTGTTATCATCACCGAAACAAACGTCTGGCGAACTGTTTCAGGTTCGATCATGAGATGAAGTTTGACTGTTTCGGTCGAAATCACTGTGAAAACGATGGTCAATGTTTCCAAGATTCAGCCGACTGTCCGACACGGTCGATTTGCGTCTGTCGTTCGTGTCACTATGGAAGTCGGTGTCAGTTCAGCACGAGTGGGTTTGGCTTGTCGCTGGATGCTATTCTCGCCTATCACATCATTCCAGATGTAGACATCTTTCATCAAACATCGATTGTCAAGGTGAGTTTTGCATTGACGATTCTCTTCATGATTGTCGGACTGATCAATGGTGTTCTTTCGTTGATCACGTTTAACAACAAGAATGTGCTTGAAGTGGGCTGTGGAATATATCTGTTGGGCTCATCGATCACAACTCTGTTGACAATGACATTGTTTGGAATGAAGTATTTTGTGTATCTTTCGACTCAGATATCAACATGGCAGAACCGAGTATTGTTAGAAGCTCAGTGTCATTCATTAGATTTCGTTCTTCGTATATGTGTGAACATGGACCAATGGTTGGATGCATGTGTGTCGATGGAGAGAGCGATGACAGCTATTCAAGGTGCTNGAATATGCTGATATGGTGATCAATATGACTTGCTATGAACACTTGAAGTGTGTTCGTGGATATGCGCCTGCATGTTTAGATTGGACGGAGATATGCGATGGTAAAGTAGATTGTTTGGATGGAGAATCCGATGAAGAACATTGTTGGCAACTAGAATTCAGCGAATGTGAGCCGAATGAATACCGTTGCAGGATTGGACAGTGTATACCACAGGAATTTGTTCGCGACGATGACACTACCTTTGAGTGTATCGATAGATCGGATGAAGAAACGCAAGATCTTGACGAATTTTCCGTAGACATCCTCAACGAGCCTGCATTTGGATACGATGATGTGCGATGTAATACGACGTTTTTGACGAAATCGTGTTCTATCCATCGTCATCGTCTACTATTAGAAGCAATGTTTTCAGTTAAGGACGAGTCAATATCTTATGTGTGTTGGCAAGCTTTCAAATGTTATTTAGGTTTTCCGCATTCAAATCTTCCCGATGAAGACTATGATGATCGCAGTGAATGTATAGCAGCGATACATGAGACTTGTCCGGATATGTTTTATGCTCCTAGTGTTCCAACCTTCTTCGGATACATCTATACAGCGTACAAGAAAGATGATGCACTATCGTTCGATAATTATATTTTACCATATTTATGTTCAAACAAATCTTTCAACTACGGATCACTTGACTTAGTTTTGGACAGGCCGATGAATACGACAACCTGCTTTAAAATTTCTCAATTCCACGACACATTGTCAGAAGTGGAATATGATTGGCAATATCGCTATCACATACCTATGAATGATATCTATGAGCAATTACAAGACATTGATTCGATTATCAATTTTCCACAGTATCGATGCAACGAATCGACGATCTATCAATGTCAGAATTCATCCAAGTGTATCTCACGCCATCGTCTACTTGATAATGTGTACGATTGTCCTCACCATGACGATGAAAACATCTCTCGACATAGCAACCCTCAACTGTTCGCACAGTTACACCACAAAATTTACAACTGTCACTTCACTAACAAGTACATCCCTCGAGCAGCTGTCAACGACGGACGATGCGATTGTGGATATCTCGAAAACAACTTTTGCGAAGATGAAGATAAAGAAGAAAACTATACTCGAAGATCGATATCTTTTCAGACAATGTGTGACGATTTCCAAGAGCTGTATCCCATAATGATCAATGGGAGCAATCATAGCGATGAAGACGAATGTGAACATTGGGAATGCGACAACGTGTATACTCGTTGTGATGGAGTATGGAATTGTGTCGATGGAAGAGATGAAATTGACTGCGATTCATCACCGCCATTATTCAACTGTTCTTCAGATTCTCGAATATGTGTAACACTCAATACATCTGAACTGAGTTGTTTGCCAGTTAGACAAGTGAATGATGGTAAGGTCGACTGCCTTGGCGGTACTGATGAACCTATGCTATGTCGATCGAATTCACATACGTATTCTCTCGATGGTGGGTTCTATTGCAAAAATAATTCTACTTTCAGCTGCTTTCACGTCGTGCAGTTATGCAATGGCAAAAAAGAGTGTCTATACGGTGACGATGAGCAATTTTGTCACAAAAACCGAACTGTCTCTCAGTACAATCGTCTCTGCCATGCTGATTATCAACCATTTACTTCAGATGTCGAAAAAGTTCTCTGCAAAACGTCAAAGCGTCATCAAAAAGCACCAATTAAACAGTTCACTATTAATGGGTTATATCAATCATTGGAAAATAAAATTAATCCTAATCGACATATTCACACAATCACTATAGATCGTTACAGACCCATTGCTCTTCTCGACCATCCTCGCTGTAATCGTGGCCTTGACTTACGTGTTTGGCTCAACAAGTCAGCCAATCTTTACACAAGCATCTGCCTCTGTCCACCCTCCTACTACGGAACCCAGTGTCAGTTCCAAAATCAACGAATCTCATTAGCAATTAGATTCCACGTTTCAGCACAATCAAGACAAACTCTCTTTGCCATTCTCGTCATGCTCATCGACAATTCGCCTCAACGAACCATCCATTCCTTCGAACAGTTCACCTACCTCTCCATTCGAGACTGTCAAATCAAGTTCAATCTCTATCTACTCTATGCTACTCGGCCTAAACATGCAAATCGGACCTATTCCATCCACATCGACATCTTCAACAAACATTCGCTAGTACATCGATCAAGTCTCATTCATCCAGTGAAATTCTCTTTCCTACCAGTCCATCGTCTTGCACTCATCGTTAATATTCCATCCAATGACTCACCAGCTGAAACTTGTTCGTCCGACAACATCTGTGTTCATGGCACATGCATCACCTATCTCAACACAAAACAGACCTTTTGTCGATGTCACGAAGGATGGTCAGGAGAAGGATGTGACATTGCACGTCACTGCGATTGTTCCATACACTCTGTTTGTGTTGGCTTCTCGAGTGATAATCGATCGATCTGTGTTTGTCGAGAGAACTATTTTGGCTCTCGATGTTATGTTCGCAGTCCGGTCTGTTCCAGTTCTCCGTGTGAAAACAACGGCGTATGTGTTTCACATGATGATTTCATGCTGTCATCGGTTAATCCACAATATTTTTGTATTTGTCCGAAGGGCTTTAGTGGAAGTCGATGCCAGTTCATCGACACGCGCATCGATCTCGCGTTTGAGTCAGACATTCGTCTGTCTCATTCAGTTTTCGTTCACTTCATTCGCATCGTTCAACATGGCCCTGCTGACGACATTTTCAAACCATCACCACAAAGATCAACAACTTTACAAACCGTTTCACAAGCCACTCATTCACTTCGCGTGTATTGGTCACATCCATTTCACTTGACGTTCATCGAAACACTCGACAAGTCATTCTATCTAGTTGTTCTTCAGCCAGTTTATAACCGTTCTTTACCAATCACTCGACATATTCGATCCTCTCACCGGTGTCCATCCATCTCCGAGCTAGTGAACGAAACAGTTGCTCAACTGCATCTTGTTCGGCGAATGAAGTCCTATCATGCCATTTGTCAAGCGTATTCGCCACACCTACAGTGCTTTCGAGACGATGTTCATCTTTGTCTGTGTTATCATCACCGAAACAAACGTCTGGCGAACTGTTTCAGGTTCGATCATGAGATGAAGTTTGACTGTTTCGGCCGAAATCACTGTGAAAACGAGGGCCAGTGCTTCCAAGATTCAGCCGACTGTCCGACGCGATCGATTTGCGTCTGTCGTTCGTGTCACTATGGAAGTCGGTGTCAGTTCAGCACGAGTGTGTTTGGCTTGTCACTGGATGCTATTCTTGCCTATCACATCATTCCAGATATAGACATCTTTCATCAAACATCGATCGTCAAGGTCAGTTTTGCGTTGACGATTGTTTTCATGATTGTTGGACTGATCAATGGTGTTCTTTCGTTGATAACGTTCAAGAACAAGAATGTGCTTGAAGTGGGCTGCGGAATATATCTGTTGGGCTCGTCGATCACAACTCTGTTGACGATGACACTGTTTGGAATGAAGTATTTTGTGTATGTTTCGACTCAAATATCAACATGGCGGAGTCGAGTATTATTAGAAGCTCAGTGTCATTCACTAGATTTCGTTCTTCGGATATGTGTGAACATGGATCAATGGTTGGATGCATGTGTGTCGATGGAGAGAGTGATGACAGCTATTCAAGGTGCTGCATTTATGAAGGCAACAAGTAAAAGTGTAGCTAAAAAAGTGGTGGTATGTCTTTTGATATTTATCACATTGACCACAATACACGATGCGATTCATCGACGTTTGTTCGAAGAGAAGGAGAATGATAATAAGAATATGATTAGAATCTGGTGTATTGTTAAATATTCATCAAGTTTACAGGTGTATGATCGAATTGTGAATACATTTCACTTTTTTGTTCCATTTTTCATCAATTTTATTTCGATTATTATTCTGATTATTAAACAAACCCGTCGACAATCTCGTTTGAAAAGGCACCGATCTTACCGAAGTATACTGCGTCAACAAATCATCGGACATAAACATTTATTGATTGCACCTGTGGTTCTCTTTCTTCTTGCCTTACCGCGTTTAATTCTTTCGTATAGTACAAGATGCATGGATACGGCAAGTGATGCTTGGGTATTTTTGAGTGGATACTTTGTTTCATTTATTCCGCCGATGATCGTTTTCCTAATCTTTGTTTTACCGTCGAAATACTACAGAAACGAATTCAAAAAGTCAATTCGTAGGAGATCAAATGCGATCTACCCTCTTTTCCTCTAACATTCTAGCTACACTTGTTTTTTTCTTCTTCTTCTCGTGTCAATAATGCTTAATCGGACTTACTATTCAGCTCTTCGCCTATCTATAATGGACGTGAGAAATACTGTCAGTCGATACGAAACAGAATTTAATTATTAGTACAGAACGATACTCTCTGTGCTTCTCAGTAACGAGAAACTAATTAAATATTGTGTATATGATATCCAGATAATGATAATCACCTCATCTTTCATCTACTTGGCAGATTGAATAAAAAGAAAAGAGAATATAAGTTCACATACATGTGCTTCTTAACTGAACGATGTGGACCAAAGAGGATCTAGTTCGTTTTCAACAAAATCTTTTTATTATATCCATTCCTATTATCATCATCACTGGCAACATTGGTTCGATTTTGAATATAATCGTTTTCTCAGGTAGTACTAAACTTCGTAGAAGCCCTTGCTCACTATATTTGATCTTTTCTTCAATTGGTTATGCTGTTTATTTGAACACTGTTCCTCTGCTAAGATTTCTTCAAACTGGTTTTCATATCGATCTATCTGCACAATGGTCATGCTTTTGTAAAGGTATCTTATGAGTAAAACAAATCGTCATTGGTTTTTACGTCGTCCGACGACGTGGAAAATAATAATAATAAATTATTTATTTTGGGCGATCGTTTGTGTTCATAACTTGATCTTTTATGATATTCAAATATCGTCAAATAGCACAGACCGTACTTGTACATACCAACCGGGCCCATATTCGACATTTTTGAGTTTCTATTCCATACTAATCAATGGAATATCAATGCCGTTATTAACAGCAATATTTGGCTTTTTAACACTTCGAAATTTGAAGTCTCTTCGGAAGCAAATTCATACAAGTATCATCAATGACTTCCAACGGAGGAGAAAATGACACTCAGACGATTGATGGCAATCCGAATAACAATAAATTCTGTCGAAAATAGATCTCAGCGACGGGTTCTAAGGGTACTATTATTGTAACAGATGTTGATCGACGTGGAAGTTGTTGGAAATTTTATTTTTGGAACCGATAGAACTCATCAAGTTGTAGTTGGAACCAGCGTTGATTCGACTGAAACCTCCGCTGAAATGAATTCGCTCAAGAAAATGTCGAATCCTGCCCGAAGGTATCCTACGTTTGTAGACAATAACAAGTGTGCTAATTGAATACATTATTTAAACAAATTTTTAATATCAATGTTTCTAATGAGTATTTTTGGTAGTGTGCGCAATGTGCACTTTGTTTTTTAACCTAATTCTTTCGCGCATTCTAAAGTGTTCAAGAAATTATACGCAGAGTGCATAGTCTAGAAAAAAAAAGAATATTGAATGCAATTAATATCTTCTTTATAAACGTTTTCATTTCAAAGTTTAGTAAATAGAAATAAATGAAGCAGATTAGATATAATCAGTCTTCATGGAAAACAAGTGAAAAAAGACTCATGCTAATATATACCTATTTAAATGTCAGTGATAATTTTAAAAAGTTGTTCGAAAGAAACATGCAGGACACAGTGTATTTTTAACTTCAAAGTTTACAGTGCGCACTTTGTTTTCTTATTCATGATGGCAGCATAGCGCGCTTAGAAAAAAAAAACAGATATTCCGCGCACTCTACTCTATATGGTACACTTTGTCATTAGAAACACTGTTTATTTCTCACTAAAAGCTTTTTCTTTTCTAGTACTCAACAAATATTTTAAAAGACAATGTGACCAAAAAACCAGCTTTTCTAAGAACAACCAGTACCTTTTAGCAAATATTTCCATGACTTGAAAAGTTGAATAAAATTTAAAAGCATATTCCTATGAAAAGTCTTTTTTCTCATCAGTTATCAAAGAAACTTCGGTAAAACAAGCGTTGTCAAAAATGTTTCGGATCATCTTTCTTCTGTCGTTTTTTCCTGTCTATGAATCAATTTTCCTCAGTAAAATAAATAATGGTATAAGAATGGGTATACCAAATATGTCATTATTCAATTCAACACAAAATGAATGTATATGTAAAATGTTGAAATCCAATGGATTGATATCAGGAGTAAATTATTTTTCATCCAATCAGACTTGTCAATTATTTCAATCTGGGAATAGTTCAATTGTGATAAAAATTAATTTAAATTCTTGTTTGATATATATTAATCAGACAGCCATATCAACAACAACAAATAATAGTAAGTTCAACGGAAACATATAGACGAATGAAAAAAAGATATTAGAATTACTGTATAGAGATTCTTACTTTCAAACTGAAAACGTTTTAATCGCCATCTATCATATATTTCTTATCTATATCTATTCATTTTGTAATAGTTGGCAAGAATAGCTCACTGTTTGGTAATCAAAGAACTTACTCAGCTGGTACCAGTCCATATTTTATAGCTGTAGGCAATCTGAATAATGACAACACAGCTGATATTGTTGTAGCAAATTATGATTCGAACACCGTAGGTATTCTTTTCAACATAGGCAACGGAAGCTTTTCTCCGCAAATAACTTATTCAGTTGGTCCCAATCCAGCTTCGATCGTATTATTTGATCTGAATAGTGACGGAAAACTTGATATTGTGGTGACCAATTTTGGCTCGAACACCATCAGTGTTCTTCTGAATATTGGTAATGGAACATTTTCTTCCCAGAAAACATATTCAGTTCACGACCAGCCAATTTCAGCAGCGGTCGCTGACACAAACAATGACAGCAAATCCGATATTGTTGTTGCAAACCTTTATGCAGACAATATCAGCGTTCTTCGCAACTATGGCAATGGTACTTTCGCGCCTCAAAAAACTTATCCAGTCGGTAGCTTCCCAAGAGCAGTAACGGTAAATGACATTAGTAGTGACCACAGACCAGACATTATCGTTGTAAATGCGGATTTAAACAATGTCGGCGTTCTCCTCAACATCGGCAACGACACGTTTTCTTCCCAGAAAACATATCCGGTTGGTGATAATCCAAGATCAGTAGTGACTGGAGATCTTAATAATGATGCGAAACCCGATCTTGTAATTGCAAACTATGATTCAAACACGACAGCTATTCTTTTTAACACAGGCAATGGAACCTTTTCTTCTCCAACTAATTATTCAGTTGGCATCGGCCCAAAATCAGCAGTACTAAGCGATTTAAATGAAGATAACCAACTTGATATAATAGTGACAAATTATGATTCGAACACCATCAGTATTTTACTTAACAGCGGTAATGGTACATTTTTTCCTCAAATTACCTATCCAACTGGCGACAGTCCTAGATCAGGAGTGGCAGTCGATGTAAATAATGATAATAAACCTGATCTTATTGTTGCAAATGAAGTCTCGAACAATATCAGCGTTTTTTTACATAATTAAAACTTATTCATTAGTTGAACTCTTTTCATTTTTTTGAGGGTGATGTGAGGATGTGACTAAAATAAGACCATCTACATTCTTACCGCTCCTTAACTCTTTTGCGACACACGACGCTTTATAGTGTCATTGAAATTTTTACGTGGTCTTCTATGTGAGACTTCGAATTTTTTCACATTATATCTTCACAGTTCACGCGTTCCTATTATGATCTATCAACACATAAAGGTCACTAGCTATTCTCTCTGTTGCTTGACATTGTTTTTCTGAAATCTCCGAAAATTTTCTACATATCTTTCACTTATATGTGTGTACCTGCTCGAATCTTTTTACAGTTTATATGGATCACAGCACGGCCTTCACGGTTCTCATTCTCTGTAGGACAACTTGAGGGAAAAGGACGCTCAATCAAAGACAAAATGCAGCTCTAAACGCTATGACCGAACTGTAGAATGGTTTATTCTCGACAATAATGTGAAAAACACTGTTCGTTTTGGTCATAGAGTCAAGCGAGAGAAAAACGGACGCAGCAATACATGGTTTTATTGTCTGGAGTGTCATGTCTCACCATGTAGTCCTAACTGTTTCAAAGCATGTCACATTTTGAAAGCTTTCTGATGTTCGTACTGTCTTAAATCCAGCAAAAATAAGTCATTCTTTTTAAACCCTCAGAGCTAATCTCATCTTAAAATAAGCCGGTCCTCAAAGGGTTAAAGAGCTAAACATCGAAATGTAAGTGTATTTATGAAAAATAACGAGGGGACAAAGTCCAATGAAGATTCTATTTAAAACATATATTTCGTAGGTATAATTTCTATTAAAAGTTTGTTTGCGATTTTGCAATTGATAAATGTTGCTTCAGAAAAAATATCGGATCACGTTTCTAAGATATGATTATATAATAATTGCCGTTCAATCCCTCACTAAGATTTAAGCATAATACACAAGTTGAGAAAATTTTTATTAATGCATTATATACAGACAAATATTCGTTTATGAGAAGCTACATTGGGCTCTGTCTATTTAACTGTGGGAAAAAATATCAGCCCACCCCATACCCATGAAAACGATCGAGAGCCTTGCAAGTGATGCTTGGTTATTTTTGAGTGGATACTTTGTTTCATTTATTCCGCCGATGATCGTTTTCCTGATCTTTGTTTTACCGTCGAAATACTACAGAAACGAATTCAAAAAGTCAATTCGTAGGAGATCAAATGCGATCTACCCTCTTTTCCTCTAACATTCTAGCTACACTTGTTTTTTTCTTCTTCTTCTCGTGTCAATAATGCTTAATCGGACTTACTATTCAGCTCTTCGCCTATCTATAATGGACGTGAGAAATACTGTCAGTTGATACGAAACAGAATTTAATTATTAGTACAGAGCGATACACTCTGTGCTTCTCAGTAACGAGAAACTAATTAAATATTGTGTATACGATATCCAGATAATGATAATCACCTCATCTTTCATCTACTTGACAGATTGAATAAAAAGAAAAGAGAATATAAGTTCACATACATGTGCTTCTTAACTGAACGATGTGGACCAAAGAGGATCTAGTTCGTTTTCAACAAAATCTCTTTATTATATCCATTCCTATTATCATCATTACTGGCAACATTGGTTCGATTTTGAATGTAATCGTTTTCTCGGGCAGTACTAAACTCCGTACAAGCCCTTGCTCACTATATTTGATCTTTTCTTCAATTGGTTATGCTGTTTATTTGAACACTGTTCCTCTGCTAAGATTTCTTCAAACTGGTTTTAATATCGATCTATCTGCGCAATGGTCATGGTTTTGTAAACTGCGTTTCTTCACTATCGGCTTGTTTCTTATGCTACCTCGATCGTATATGTTATTGGCAGCTGTGGACAGGTAGAAAAGTTATTCAACTGTGACCATCAATCCACTGAAGGTTTTTTTGTATAGGTATCTTATGTGTAAAACAAATCGTCATTGGTTTTTACATCGTCCGACGACGTGGAAAATAATAATAATAAATTGTTTATTTTGGGCAATCGTTTGTGTTCATGACTTGATCTTTTATGATATTCAAATATCGTCAAATAGCACAGACCGTACTTGTACATACCAACCGGGTCTATATTCGACATTTTTGAGTTTCTATTCCATACTAATCAATGGAATATCAATGCCGTTATTAACAGCAATATTTGGCTTTTTAACACTCGGAAATTTGAAGTCTCTTCGGAAGCAAATTCATACAAGTATTATCAATGACTTCCAACGGAGGAGAAAAGAAGAATGGCTTCTATGTCGCATGCTTCTCGTCCAATTATTTGCTACAATTGTATTAACCTTACCTATCACAGTTGCTTTATGTTATAATGGTTTAACACAATATCAGCAAAAATCTTCATTTCGAACATTTGTTGAAAATTATATCTTTCAAATGTGTACTCTTTTACAGTACATTAATGCAGCGGTAGGAGTCATCGAGTTTCAATTCGAATTAGAAAACAACAATTAACTATTTTTTAGGTCTCATTCATTGTTTATTCGTTAACATCTCGAATATTCTGCAAAGAACTAGTTTTGCTCGTTAAATATTATAAAGTTCGAATTCGACAAGCTCTTCGGAAACATTCAGCAGCGCTTTTTGCACGACTGACTCATTCTTGTATACTGTAGAGAAAAACAACAACAACAACACGTGCTCTTTTGTGCGTATAAAAATAAATGCACACTTTTACATTCATGGGCGTCATATAAAAATGTTGTGCTTGAAGGAAGAAATGGAGACTCCAATGAATAAGACTGACGATACAGCTGTCGCACCTTGTTCTTCGCTTGATTCCGATTTATTAGATTATCGCATTGCAGTTTAAACTGGTTGCTATTCATTAGTGATGTTTATAAATAGCAGCTGTTATGATGAAATATCGAATCGTGGTTGGACAAATGAACACGTTCGCTGTGCGTCCAGATTCGCAAAACCGAGACTATGAAAAATTTGTTTTGTCCGTAGCAGAAAAGTATGTTGTAAGTAAATAGGATGTTGATTATAGCGGGTTGAAGGTGATGATTCAACGATCTGAATTAGTCGCCTATTACATTCACCGTGGTTATATCGATACGAGTGATCCTGAAACATTTTCCATGGAATAAGTGAGGTTCGGAGGTAACTTACATTACTCTACAACTTAGAAACTTGGGTTATGGTCGAATGCGTGAGGAGGGATGATGAGGTATACACAATTAGTCATGACTTGCATGTTGATGTAAAAGAAAAGAAAGAAAATGTGTTTGTTAGTTTAAGATATAAAGAGTGCGAATGTCACTTTCAAAGCTCGAATCGCTTCCCAACGAACTTCTACTCGATCTTTTCGAGAATTATATCGACGGAACCGATCTTCTTACTGTGTTTCTTCATCAATTCAATGAACGCTTTGATGCATTGCTGAGTCAGACTCGAATTTATTTCAACTTCATTGGTTGCCATTTAGACACATTTCGCTATTCTTTACGTGTTCTTCCGGATTATGCCAATAGAATAACAAAATTAGCTTTATCTGAACGCGATACACCTGGTCAAATCAATATGTTCTTTGCCTGTTTTCCATCATTCGCACCTTTTGAACAACTTCGTTCACTTTACATTTATTGCAGTGGACAAGGAATTAATTCAAAGTCGGTGCAAACTGCTATTTTGACATTAGTCGATACTAAAATCGAAACTTTGACGGTTAAAATGATCAAAGGAGCATGCTTTCCTTCGTGGATAACCGTCATTTCGACTATATTTACATTAACCACATTGCGACGACTGTTACTGGCTTTTCCTCCGCGCTATACCACTTGGAAAGCACAGTTAACTACTTTATTAAACATCGAACACTTGACCGTCACAGGTTTACAGTGTGATTGGAATACACTGGCATCCTTTTCACGATACATGCCTCATCTGAAATATCTTAATGTCGATGTAGATGATCATTTCTTCTCACCATTAGTAGCACATTATCAATTCGTACCAATGCTCAAACTACGCGCACTTTTTCTATACTTTTGTAATGGCAGTATCATCGGCGTATTGCGACAGTATTTTGACTATACACCTGCCCTCTATCGTTTAACAGTAGACGGACCTGATACGTTTTTCGAGCCTGAGCCTTGGCAGGCGTTAATAGAAGCATCATTACCACAACTGAGGCACTTTACTTTGAGTACAAGTATATTTCGTCCCAGACATCAGTCAAATATCTATCCCACGAATTTATTGACATTATACAACAATCCATTTTGGATGACGAAGTTGAATTTCAATATTATTGTTATAGATCATGAACTGCAAGGTCGCTATGAGAATGCCATCAGTGAGATATGTGACAGTGGAAATGATATTTTCCGAGCTGACGTTAGTCACCGCCCGGTCATTCAATGGTGGGCTGCAGACAAACATAATTCACATGGTCATGTTTATTATTTAAATACAATTACACGTCTATGTATTTCCTCCTTGCCTGATTCATCTTCTCACCAGTATTATTTCAAGAATGTCACATTTCTCGCCTTGTACAATCTAAATTCAAGATTAGTGGAATGGATACTGAACTGTGTGAATTGTTCGAAAATCAGAGAACTGGTTATTTCGTTTTCAGACAAGGAAACTAAGGCAATAAACTTGCTTTTACAATCCACTGTGAACATTCAGTCATTAAAAATCGACTTCGATCACTTGATTCCTGATCGCGGTGCATCCATTCGACGCAATATTCATCTCAAACGTCTTGATCTCTCCAATGAACCACATGCATTTCGAAAAAAAGATATTGCGACTATCGCACAATATTTTCCATTTCTCGAACATTTAGTTATCAATACAGTTGATTTGAACAATGTTCCTCTACTTGAAGATCACCTACCCAAACTATCCACTCTCACCTTTCGACTTCCAGAACGTTATTTTCATATATTGAATTATTTTACATCACTAGACAGCAGTTTCTCTCCATTTATTATTCGACAAGCGGAGAACTGGATTAAAATTTGGCTGGGTGACATGGCTTTCCATCAAGTATTTTGGCAAAGGTTTACCAAGATTTAATCGAGACCAGTGATGCCTTTTCGTGTTTATCTTTATAAATAAATTCTCTTTTTTTTATTGCTAAGTATAAAATAACACATATGAACAGTTTCCTATAATGTATATTCTAGGATTGATATTTACTACAATTTCTTCCACCAATGTTTTCTTTTTACACGCTTAACAATAACTTGTGGCGGTATACTTTCCAGAGTATTTATTCGATGTTGCATATTCTGAATCTCTTGAGAATGGTTTTGATCCTCTCGGATCATTTCATCTTTTAAGCATTCGAATTCTTTCTGTCGCTGTTCTTCTGCAGCTTTGAATTCGCGATCTTTTTTAGCAATTTCATCTCTCAAAGAGTTGATTTCATTTTCAAGCTTCTCTTGTGCAGCCTTTGATTCCGCCTTCAACTTGGCGATGGTATCGACGTGTAGCTGGATATCACCTTCTTTTTTATGTAATTCTGGCGTAGATCGACCGATGATAAACTCAATCAATTTCGTACGAACTCTATTGCATTCGTCATGATTTTTGTTGTCGATTCGATCCAGAAAGCAAACTTTGAGATCAGGAATCTTCAACAAACGTTCCAGACTGACGGTCACGGTTGCTTCATAGTTTTCTGATCGACGCGGCGGTAAATCATTAACAATCAGTACTAGTGATTGCGGCTTAAATTTGAATGCTTGATGAAGTGCATTGAACGCAACGAGATCCTCATCACGCATTCGGCCACCGCTTCCGCCAACGAAAATGAAAACTACTACTGAATTCGGACGTTGTTCAAATGCCTTGTAAATCTCTCGTTTGTTTCGATCAATAGCAGTTTGATCGCCTTCAATCAAGCCAGGAATGTTGAAGACAGCATAGGATTCATCACCATCGACGAAAGTTTCAAACTCCGTTTCATGTGTGACGGAGTTTGAATTGCATTCATTTTTGAATGCGTCACGGCCAAGTAGAATATTACCTAAGAACGACTTGCCGGCACCAGTATTACCCAACAGAATGATGCCAATCTGTGAGCCACCTTTGTTATTACTACGATTAGCACAGGATGCAGCCATTGTTATTCGAGTGAATTATATTATTAACGGATTGTATGAGAAGAACGAATAGAATATAATGTGTGTTATGTATTTATATATCAGTTCGTATATAGATTAAGACGAAGAATAGACAGTATATCATCACTTCCTAGTTTGCTTTACCGTCTTAGTTTGTGCTTCTGATATCAAAAGATTAGAACGATATGCTTCTGCCGCTCTTTCTCATCGTCTTACGTCATGTTTCGTTATACGGTAGATGTGACTTTCGCGTTTGGAAGAAACCAAATGAAAACATAAATAAATATTACTCACGAACTTCTAATATTTTGTCTATACTTACTTAACCAAGCTGCAAGAAATACATGCGAACATACAAAGCGAGATTAATAAAGAATCCTTTTTTATTTGGTAATTTTGGCGTTAAAAAATGTTTCCTCGGTAGTGTGTTATTCAAACATAGCTTGAGAAGTGACTCAGAGAAAAACATCGATAAGAAGATCATGACAGAAGAGTGGCAAATTCACGCTCTCACACAAAAGGTAAACGGTGACATTGAAGATAGATATAAAGGTCTTTCTTTCTTTGTTCGGACTCAATTTTATATTATTCAAAGCTAATTACGAAAAGCATACACAACATTCATTTGGTTTTCTTCATGCGAAGCAACTGAATATAAGCTAAAACTAGGAAACCTAACATGAGTCCTGCTAATGCTACGAAATTCTTCCAGAGATCCCAGTCGGTCGATGCATCAATATTCTGTTGTTTCAAAATGTCTGACCCATCGATATTACAGGTATTTGTGTCATTTGGTAAACACAGTTTTAAATCGGTAAACTCATTAATGGAAAATAAATTCGTGGAGTATCGAAAGATACTAATCCATTTAATCCAGGAAAGAAATTCCGTCACCGATGTTACTTCTACAAGAAATCCACTGAAAATCAACGTCAGCACGCAATACATGGCAGCGAGTAGATTGGCCACAGCTAAAACGAATACGTCAATTGCAAGTAATTTGAAAGAGAGATGTTTCCTACCGTAAACTCGTACACTCGCCGAAACTAAAAAACAGAATGACGAGGCACACAGCGAAGTCATATAGATGCCCAGGAAAAAGATAAAGAACTTCGTTACTTGTCTCTGGAATCCAATCATAAAATACGCAATGGATGAGAAGAATATCGTTGGAATCGTTCGTAGTGGAACAATATCACAAAGAATTTTTGCGAGAAAATATGTCGACACATGATAGTAGCCACTGACATTTTCATGTTGAAATAGTGGACGCTCTTTAATGAACAGATCGAGCGCCGAGAGACTGCCGAAGACTTGATTCGTAACAATGAAAAATATCGCACCAAGACGATTTTTCACACCCGTATCAACAGAATGATCCATTTTAATGTAGATCAAACCGATGAGTATACCTAGGAAGATCGAGACACCTGTTTGCATACCGATTAATGCGGGATTTCGAAATGCATTCCGAAGCGCTCGTTGTGCAACATAAAACACTTCGGCTAGACGAGATTTCTTTGGCACTTGTGATGTCCCATACGTCGTTGCTTCAGGAGAATTGGCCAACGAACCCAACTCGGCGATTTCTTGTTTCATCATTGTACGCAAGGTCGATTTTTCATAATTATCGTATAAATATTGGTCGATTTGCTGTGCCTGTTTATCGGGATCACTAGCTTCCTGGATATTCGACGACGGAAGATTAAGTGGATAATCGCCTTGACAAACATCAAGAAGAAAATCCGCAGGGTTATTGTGATTCTCGCATTGAAAACCGATGGAGTCAAAATATGAAAGAACAGATTGACTGGGCCCGTGGTAAATACAACGACCAGCAGCAACAAGAAACAAAGTGTCGAACAATCTGAAGATTGAATAGCGTGGTTGATGGATGGAGAAAATAATTGTTCCTAAACACGAGCGAATGAGACGATCGAATGGCGCGAATAGAACTACCTACGGCCTTTTCTGGATAACTTTTGTAGATATGCCATTACATTGCGAGCTGTGGATGAATCCAATCCGGTGGTTGGTTCATCTAAAAAGAGCACTCGTGGTGAGAGCACCAATTCCATGCCAATATTCGTTCGTCTTCGTTCACCACCGGAAATTCCGCGCCGTAATTCAGTCCCCACTCTCCTATCCGCACATTTCTCCAAACCCAGTTGTTCGATAACTTCATTGACAATTGCCAGCTTCTCATGCGACGAAACTTTTCGAGACATTCGAGTATTAGCCGAGAAAAGCAGATTTTCTCGTACGGTTAAATTACCACTGATAATATCATCTTGAACGACATAACCCACCCGATATTTGAAATCAACTGTCTGCACTTGCCCATCAATCAACACTTGTCCTTCAAGACCGTGACGGTCTTTTCGATCGGCAAGAATATCCAGTAATGACGATTTTCCACTTCCTGTCGGTCCAAGAATCGCATTCATACCTGGTTTAAACACTCCTGATATATCGTAAAGAATCTGTTGTTGATGTATTTTCGAACACNATCTGTTGGGCTCATCGATCACAACTCTGTTGACAATGACATTGTTTGGAATGAAGTATTTTGTGTATCTTTCGACTCAGATATCAACATGGCAGAACCGAGTATTGTTAGAAGCTCAGTGTCATTCATTAGATTTCGTTCTTCGTATATGTGTGAACATGGACCAATGGTTGGATGCATGTGTGTCGATGGAGAGAGCGATGACAGCTATTCAAGGTGCTACATTTATGAAGGCAAAAAGTAAAGCGGTAGCCAAGAAAGTGATGATCTATCTTTTGATATTTATCACATTGACAACAATACATGATGCGATTCATCGACGTTTGTTTGAAGAGAAGGACAATGATAATAAAAATATGATTAGAATCTGGTGTATTGTTAAATATTCATCAAGTGTACAGATGTATAATCGAATTGTGAATACATTTCACTTTTTCGTTCCGTTTCTCATTAATTTGATTTCGATTATTATTCTGATCATTAAACAAACCCGTCGACAATCTCGTTTGAAAAGGCAGCGATCATACCGAGGTATACTGCGTCAAGAAATCGTCGGACATCAACATTTATTGATTGCACCTGTGGTTCTCTTCCTTCTTGCGTTACCGCGTTTAATTCTTTCGTATAGTACGAGATGCATGAATTCAGCAAGTGATGCTTGGTTATTTTTGAGTGGATATTTTCTTTCATTTATTCCGCCGATGATTGTTTTTCTAATCTTTGTTTTACCGTCGAAATACTACAGAGACGAATGCAAAAAGTCAATTCGTAGGAGATCAAATGCGATCTATCCTCTTTTTCTGTAATATCCTACGTAGCTATGCTTGTTTTTTTTCTCTTCTGGTGTGAATAATGTTGAATCGGGAGTTACTACTCGGTTCTTCACCTGTCAATAATAAACGTAATAAATATTGTTAGTTGATACGTGACAGAATTTAATTAATAGCGCAGAATGATACACTCTGTGCTTCTTGGTAAAGAGGAACTAATTAAGTATTGTATATTTGATATCCAGATAATGATAATCACCTCATCTTTCATCTACTTGGCTGAATGAGTAAAAAACGAGAATATAAGCTCACATACATGTGCCTCTGAACTGAACGATGTGGACCAAAGATGAACTAGTTCGTTTTCAGCAAAATCTATTTATTATTTCCATTCCTATTATCATTATTACTGGTAACATTGGTTCAATTTTGAATGTCATTGTATTCTCGGGTAGTACTAAACTTCGTGCAAGCCCTTGCTCACTATATTTAATATTTTCTTCAATTTGTTATGCTGTTTATTTGAACACCGTTCCTCTGCTAAGATTTCTTCAAACTGGTTTCAATATCGATCTATCTGCGCAATGGTCATGGTTTTGTAAATTGCGTTTCTTCACTATAGGTTTATTTCTGATGCTACCTCGATCGTACATGTTATTAGCAGCTGTCGACAGGTAGAGAATACGTTCAACTATATGACTATCAATCCACTGAAGACTTTTTTTGCATAGGTATCTTATGAGTAAAACAAATCATCATTGGTTTTTACGCCGTCCGACGACGTGGAAAATGATAATAATAAATTACTTATTTTGGGCAATCGTATGCGTTCATGACTTGATCTTTTATGATATTCAAATATCCTACAATAGCACAGACCGTACTTGTACATACCAACCGGGTCCATATTCGACATTTTTGAGTTTCTATTCCATACTAATCAATGGAATATCAATGCCATTATTAACAGCAATATTTGCCTTTTTAACACTTCAAAATTTGAAGTCTCTTCGCAAGAAAATTCATACAAGTATCATCAATAACTTTCAACGAAGGAGAAAAGAAGAATGGCTTTTGTGTCGCATGCTTCTCATCCAATTATTTGCTACAATTGTATTAACCTTACCTATTACAAGTGTTTTATGTTATAATGGCTTAACACAATATCAGCAAAAATCTTCATTTCGAACATTTGTTGAAAATTATATCTTTCAAATGTGCACTCTTTTACAGTACATTAATGCAGCGGTAGGAGTCATCGAGTTTAAATCAGAATTAGAAGACAACTATTAACTACTTTTCAGGTCTCATTCATTGTTTATTCGTTAACATCTCGAATATTCTGCAAAGAACTAGTTTTGCTCGTGAAATATTATACAGTTCGAATTCGACAAACTCTTCGTGAACACTCAGCGGCACTTTTTACACGACTGAGTCATTCTTGTATGCTGTAGAGAAAAAAATTAACAACACGTGCTTTTTTTGTGAGTATAAAAAGAAATATACACTTTTACATTGACGAGCATCATATAAAAACGTTACGTTTGAAGGAAGATACGGATACCCAAATGAGTATCACTGACGATAAAGGTGTCGCAGCTTGTTCTGTGCTTGATTCTGATTTCTTAAATTATCGCATTGCAACTTACACTGATTGCTATTCATTAGCGACGTTTATAAACAGCAGCTGTCGTGACGAAATATCGAATCACGGTTAGGCAAATGGACACGTTCGCTGTGCGTCCAGATTCGCAAAACCGAGGCTATGAAAAGTATGCTGTAAGTAAATAAGATGTTGATTATAGCGAGTTCAAGGTGATAATTCAACGATCTGAATTACTCGCCTATTATATCGATACAGGTGATCATGAAACATTTTCCATGGAATAATTGAAGTTCGTCGGTACATCATTCTATGATTTAGAACATTGGATTATGATCAAACGCGTGATGAAGGGTGGTGACGTATACAATTAGTTATGACTCGCATGTTGATGTAAAAGGAAAGGAAAAATAAATAAATATGTTTGTTAGTTTAAGATATAAAGAGAGCTCATGACACTTTCAAAGCTCGAATCGCTTCCCAACGAAATTCTACTCGATCTTTTCGAGAATTACATCGATGGAATCGATCTTCTTACTGTGTTTCTTCATCAACTCAATGAACGCTTTGATGCATTGCTGAGTCAGACTCGAATTCATTTCAATTTCATTGGTTGCCATTTGGACACGTTTCGTTATTCGTTACATCTTCTTCCGGATTATGCCAATAGAATAACAAAATTAGCTTTATCTGAACGCGACACACCTGGTCAAGTCAATATGTTTTTTGCCTGTTTTCCATCATTCGCACCTTTTGAACGACTTCATTCACTTTACATTTATTGCAGTGGACAAGGAATTAATTCAAAGTCGGTGCAAACTGCTATTCTAACATTAGTCGATACTAAAATCGAAACGTTGACGATTAAAATGATCAAAGGATCATATTTTCCTTCGTGGATAACCGTTATTTCGACTATATTCACATTTACCACATTGCGACGACTATCACTGGCTTTTCCTCAGCGCTATGCCACTTGGAAAGCACAATTAACTACTTTATTAAACATCGAACACTTGACCATCACAGGTTTACAGTGCGACTGGAATACACTGGTATCCTTCTCACGATACATCCCTCATCTGGAATGTCTTAATATCGATGTAGATGATCATTTCTTCTCACCATTAGCAACACATTATCAATTCCTGCCAATGCTCAAACTACGCGCACTTTCCCTGTACTTTTGCAATGGCAATACCACCGGTGTATTGCGACACTATTTTGACTATACACCTGCTCTCTATCGTTTAACAGTAGACGGGCCTGATACATTTTTCGAGCCTGAGCCTTGGCAAACGTTAATCGAAACATCATTACCACGACTAAGGCACTTTACTTTGACTACAAGTATAGTTCGTACCAGACATCAGTTAAATATCTATCCCACGAATTTATTGACATTATATAACAATCCATTTTGGATGACGAAGTTGAATTTCAATATTATTGTTATAGATCATGAAGTGCAAGGTCACTATGAGAATACCGTCAGTGACATATGTGACAGTGGAAATGATGTTTTCCGAGCTGATGTCAGTCACCGCCCGGTCGTTCAATGGTGGACTGCAGGCAAACAAAATTCACATGATCATGTTTATTGTTTAAATACAATTACACGGCTATGCATTTCCTCCTTGCCTGACTCGTCTTCTCAACAGTATTATTTTAAGAATGTCACATTTCTCGCCTTGTACAATCTAAATTCAAGATTAGTGGAATGGGTACTGAATTGTGTGAATTGTTCGAAAATCAGAGAACTTGTTATTTCGTTCTCCGACAAGGAAACTAAGGCAATAAACTTGCTTTTACAATCCACTGTGAACATTCAGTCATTAAAAATCGACTTCGATCATTTGATTCCTGATCGTGGTGCATCCATTCGGCGAAATATTCATCTTAAACGTCTTGATCTCTCGGATGGACCACATGCATTCCGAAAAAAAGATATTGTGACTATCGCGCAATATTTTCCATTTCTCGAACACTTAGTTATCAATACAGTTGATTTAAACAATGTTCCTCTACTTGAAGATCACCTACCCAAACTATCCACTCTCACCTTTCGACTTCCGGAACGTTATTTTCATATATTGAATTATTTTACATCACTAGACAGCCATTTCCCTCCATTTATTCTTCAACAAGCCGAGAACTGGATTAAAATTTGGCTGGGTGACATGGCTTTCCATCAAGTATTTTGGCAAAGGTTTACCAAGATTTAATCGACACCTGTGATATTTTTTCGTGTTTATCTTTATAAATAAATCCTCTTTTTTATTACTAAGTAATATAAAATAATACATATGAGTAGTTTCCTATAAAATGTATTCAAGGCAATAATTCACATTGATATGTGCTACAATTTCTTCCACCAATGTTTTCTTTTTACATGCTTAACAATAACTTGTGGCGGTATACTTTCCAGAGTATTTATTCGATGTTGCATACTCTGAATCTCTTGAGAATGGTTTTGATCCTTTCGTTTCATTTCATCTTTCAAGTGTTCGAATTCTTTTTGTCGTTGTTCTTCTGCAGCTTTGAATTCGCGATCTTTGTCAGCAATTACATCTCTCAAAGAGTTGATTTCATTTTCAAGCTTCTCTTGTGCAGCCTTTGATTCCACCTTCAACTTGGCGATGGTATCAACATGTAGCTGGATATCACCTTCTTTCTTATGTAATTCTGGCGTAGATCGACCGATAATAAATTCAATCAATTTCGTACGAACTCTATTGCATTCGTCATGATTTTTGTTGTCGATTCGATCCAGAAAGCAAACTTTGAGATTAGAGATCTTCAACAAACGTTCCAGACTGACGGTCACGGTTGCTTCATAGTTTTCTGATCGACGCGGCGGTAAATCATTTACAATTAGTACTAATGATTGCGGCTTAAATTTGAATGCTTGATGAAGTGCATTGAACGCAACGAGATCCTCATCACGCATTCGGCCACTACTTCCGCCAACGAAAATGAAAACTACCACTGAATTCGGACGTTGTTCAAATGCTTTGTAGATTTCTCGTTTGTTTCGATCAATAGCAGTTTGATCGCCTTCAATCAGGCCAGGAATGTTGAAGACGGCATAGGATTCATCATCATTGACGAATGTCTCAAACTCCGTTTCATGTGTGACGGAGTTTGGATTGCATTCATTTTTGAATGCGTCACGGCCGAGTAGAATATTACCTAAGAACGACTTGCCGGCACCAGTATTACCCAACAGAATGATGCCAATCTGTGAGCCACCTTTGTTATTATTGGAATTAGCACAGGATGCAGCCATTAATATTCGAATGAAATATTATTAACAGATTGTATGAGAAGAATGAATAGAATCTGATGTGTCTTGCGTATTTATATATTAGTTCGTATATAGATAAAGACGAAGAGTAGATAGTATATTGTCACTTCCTAGTTCTTTTTTCCGTCTTATTTTGTGTTTCTGATAAAAGAATTAGAACGATACGCACCTGTCGCTCTTTCTCATCCTCTTATATCATGTTTCGTTATGCAGAAGATGTGACTTTCGCGTTTGGAAGAAACCAAATGAAATTATAAATATTACTCACGAATTTCTAATCTTTTATCCATACTTACATAACCAAGCTGTAAGAAATATATGCGGGCATACGAAGCGAGATTAATAAAAGCTTCTTTTTTATTTGGTAATTTTGGCGTTAAAAATGTTTCCCCGGTTGTGTGTTATTCAAACGTAGCTTGAGAAGTTACTCATAGAAAAACATCGATAAGAAGACCATGACAGAAGAGTGGCAAATTCACGCTCAGACACAAACGATAAACGGTGACATTGAAGATAGATATAAATGTCTTTCTTTCTTTGGTTGTATTCAATTTTATATTTATTTATGTGTATCTCATCGCATTTACGTAGTAAAAATTCAAAACTAATTACGAAAAAGTTTACACAGAATTCATTTGGTTTTCTTCATGCGAAGTAACTGAATATAAGTTAAAAATAGGAAACCTAACATGAGTCCTGCTAATGCTACGAAATTCTTCCAGAGATCCCAGTCGGTCGATGCATCAATATTCTGTTGTTTCAAAATTTCTGACCCATCAATGTTACAGGTATTTGTATCATTTGGTAAACACAGTTTTAAATCGGTAAACTCATTAATGGAAAATAAATTCGTGGAGTATCGAAAGATGCTAATCCATTTAATCCAGGAAAGAAATTCCGTCACCGATGTTACTTCTACAAGAAATCCACTGAAAATCAACGTCAGAACACAATACATGGCAGCGAGTAGATTGGCCACAGCTAAAACGAATACGTCAATTGCAAGTCATTTGAAAGGGAGATGTTTCCTACCGTAAACTCGTACACTCGCCGAAACTAAAAAGCAGAATGATGAGGCACAAAGC
Organism: Adineta ricciae; assembly: GCA_905250025.1. Lineage (NCBI taxonomy): Eukaryota > Metazoa > Rotifera > Eurotatoria > Adinetida > Adinetidae > Adineta > Adineta ricciae. Next base: position 55,704 of record CAJNOJ010000296.1, on the reverse strand, counting down.
GAAGTCATGTAGATGCCCAGGAAAAATATAAAGAACTTCGTTACTTGTCTCTGGAATCCAATCATAAAATACGCGATTGACGAGAAGAATATTGTTGGAATCGTTCGTAGTGGAATAATATCACAAAGAATTTTTGCGAGAAAATATGTCGACACATGGTAGTAGCCACTGACATTTTCGTGTTGAAATAGTGGACGCTCTTTGATGAAGAGATCGAGCGCGGAGAGACTGCCGAAGATTTGATTGGTAACAATAAAAAATATCGCACCGAGACGATTTTTCACACCCGTATCGACCGAACGATCCATTTGAATGTAGATCAATCCGATGAGTATACCGAGAAAGATCGAGACACCTGTTTGCATACCGATTAATGCGGGATTTCGAAATGCATTCCGAAGCGTTCGTTGTGCAACATAAAACACTTCGGCTAGACGAGATTTTTTTGGCACTTGTGATGCTCCATAAGTCGTTGCTTCAGGAGAATTGGCCGACGAACCCAACTCGGCAATTTCTTGTTTGATCATCGTACACAAGGTCGACTTTTTATAATTATCGTATAAATATTGGTCGATTTGCTGTGCCTGTTTATCAGGATCACTAGCTTCCTGAATATTCGACGACGGAAGATTAAGTGGATAATCACCTTGACAAACATCAAGAAGAAAATCCGCAGGATTATTGTGATTCTCGCATTGAAAACCGATGGAGTCAAAATATGAAAGAACAGATTGACTGGGTCCATGGTAAATACAACGACCAGCAGCAACAAGAAACAAAGTGTCGAACAATCTGAAGATTGAATAGCGTGGTTGATGAATGGAGAAAATAATTGTTCCTAAACACGAGCGAATGAGAGGATCGAATGGCATGAATAGAACTACATACGGCCTTTCCTGGATAACTTTTGCAGATATACCATTACATTGCGAGCTGTGGATGAATCCAACCCGGTAGTTGGTTCATCTAAAAAGAGCACTCGAGGTGAGAGTACCAATTCCATACCAATATTCGTTCGTCTTCGTTCACCACCGGAAATTCCCCGCCGTAGTTCAGTCCCCACTTTCCTATTCGCACATTTCTCCAAACCCAATTGCTCGATAACTTCATTAACAATTGCCAGCTTCTCATGGGACGAAACTTTTCGAGACATTCGAGTATTAGCCGAGAACAGTAGATTCTCTCGCACGGTTAAGTTACCACTGATAATATCATCTTGAACAACATAACCCACCCGATACTTGAAATCAAATGTCTGCACTTGTCCATCAATCAATACTTGTCCTTCAAGACCGTGACGGTCTTTTCGATCGGCAAGAATATCCAATAATGACGATTTTCCACTTCCTGTCGGTCCAAGAATCGCATTCATACCTGGTTTAAACACTCCTGATATATCGTAAAGAATCTGTTGTTGATGTATTTTCGAACACGGTTTTGGAATACAATTGCAGCATGTCGGATGGGGTAAAACGTAATTAATTGCCTGAAAACTTATGGTCGAACCATAGCTGTTATCCGTTGAATGTGTCGGTACCGAACCATGTTCGACGTCTGTAGGTAAAATTTGACTAATCATAAATTCTTTCAGAAAAAATAAAAGAAAAAGTCCTGATGTGAGTATATATAATAGTGTTATCGGTGTGTTACATAAGAGAATAGAGGAGCATGCAAAAAGGAAAGGTGACAGTATGTTCTGTGTTCTTTTTCTCGTTGTTATGTAAGATGAAGGGCAATATTTATTTTGTCGGTTACATAAGATGTAGAATTTTATGATATTTATAATCGTGAAGATACTGAAGGATTATTTTTGATAAACTTGATCAGATGTTCGACGATTTCGTGTGGTTTATCTTCTTGTAAGAAATGTCCAGCTTCGGTAATTGTCGTATGTGGTTGATTTTTGGTGCCTGGAATCATTGATTGCAGAGCTTTGTCAAGACCAGCTGTGATCGGATCAGAATCCGAGAAAAGTGTTAGAAAAGGTCGATGGAAATTCTTCAAATTCTTCCATGCTTGACGATTGTATTCCGATGATGGATTCTCCGGAGTGATGGGAACTAACAATGGAAACATTAAAGCACCTGCTTGATATTTCTCATTTGGAAATGGAGCATTGTACGCATCCATTTCTTCCGGTTTCATGTCTTTGACCACTCCGAACTTGATTACGTTGCCGACATCCATTTCTGTCTGCTGTGCTGCAAAATTGCGCCATTGAAGAAAACCTTGTGAAACTTTTCCATCACCAGTAGGTAATCCACCATTAGCAACGGCAACTCGAGCAAAACGATCACCGACTCCGTCCGTTCCAACCAATTGTAATCCAATTAAAGAACCCCAATCCTACGTTTCAGATATTTGAAATTAATCGTCTACGAGGAAAGCGTGTTACCTGACAAAACAATGTAATATTGTTTAAATTCAATTTTTCAATAAACTCTCGTATCCAATCCACATGTCTTTGATAAGTATAATCTTCTTTGTTAACTGGTTTATCCGATTTTCCAAATCCAATCAAATCAACTGCAATAACTCGATACTGACTTAAAGCTGGAACGAAATGACGATACAAATAACTCCAGCTTGGCTCGCCATGTAACAATAAAATCGTCTCCGGACTATTCTTGTTTCCTTCGTCTAGATAATGTAAACGTAATTTTGTTCGGCCATTACCGATCGAGCCTGGATTTGCTAAATCAATATAGTTTGGTCGAAATGGGTAATCTAAAAGATTATTAAATGCCGATTCGGGAGTACGTAAAATTCCCGTATCTGTTGACATTATATCTGAAAATGAAGTTTTCGTACTCGCTTCTTATCGGTATTCTTTACTTATATGTGACTTTGTTAACGAAAACGACGAAAACGTGTCTTTTACCTTTTTTCTCTTTCGTTCTGTATAACAAATAGAATTACGCATCCCATGACACCGGACTGGTTTCGAAGTGTCGCTTATGATCATTGGGCACATTCACTCGTGCATTTGGATATACGCGGTTTTCCACTTGGAATTAACTTTAATGATTGGCATAACGATGATCTCAACAATAACATTCTTCTGACCAATAAATTTGTTGTCAGTCGACTTTCATTCACGAGCAGATCAATTTTACAATTAGCAGTGAATGAATGACAAATGAAAATAATGCATTAAAAAGATAAAGGTACGTGGAAAGTTTCATTTCCACTCAAAAGAGTTCTTTCTCGTTCGAAGAGATGAGGAAACAGTAGCAAGAGGTTCTGTTAAGGTCATAAGATTTTCATTGATAAAAGTTACAATATGTTTATCGTCGACTTTGACAGTCATCGGATCCAAAGGGTTAATTTAATCCGTGAATAAAAAGAGAACAGTGTGTAGGGCCGAGAAATCAAACGATGAACGAATCCGAAAGTTACAGATATTGTATTAGTTCTTGAATAAATATAAAAGTTTGGAATATATATTTTGTTTCTGGATAAAAAATCCTTGGATGGGAAAGTCTTCAAAAAAAAAGTATTAATCTAAGAAAACTTCAAAATCAAATCATTAGAGAAGAATGAATGTTCCGATGAGATTGACGAGTGAGAACATCCATGAGATCCTTAAAATAGTACCGAGCGATGATGGAAGAACAGAACTAACGGCATCACGAATAACAAGGTCACGTGTGGACATGAGATTGTAGAGGGTATCTTGTGCGCTGACACGTACAACTGCACTCAAACCAGCGCCTGTTGAAGGTACTGTCCAACGGAAAATGGCGGTAGCAGGATTGAATGTAGCAGAGGCTGGACCTTGAACTAATGTATAAGTAATATTTGTTGTATACGGGCTGATTGCTGTGAAATTAATTGATACTGATGCGTTTGCATTAACTGTAAGAGTTAACGGCAGAGATGAATTAAATTCTGGTGCATAACGCTGATCTGCTTCGGTCTGAGCGATTGTGTTTGCAATAAGTCTTGATGCTTCTCCCAGCGATAGGTCTTTTGTTACAACTATGTCATAATAACATGTTTGCTGAGCCACAGTCCAGGTCGATTGATTTGTTGATGACGAAGCAATACCACATGTGGAACGTATTGTATTCATTTCTGATGTCGAAATTTCAGGTAATTGAAATAATGGTCTATACTGAAGAGTTTGATTTGCATAAAACAGAGCCGAATCACCGGATTCATAGTAGAAAAGTGACTGACTTGGATTGATTGTCCAAGTCTGACCGAATCCATAATGAATTTGTTCCAATGTGAGTGTACTTGGTTGACCAACAACGGTTCCATTTGGTGTACGAAGATCATTGGTGGGATCGTTATCGTATAAGCCAAGAAGACCGAATGTTCGTTGCAGATGTGCGTTTGAAACTGAAATACCAAGATTGAGTAGGAGACCATCTGTAATTGATATTGGCGTGATTTGAATACTGATTCCAATTGACCAGGAAAGTGTTAAGGCACCATTCGTTCGATTTTTCTCTAGAACGAGTTCTGGAAAAACGATGGCCAGTGAATTGTTTGATGAAATTGTATCATCAGTAGTGATATCAAGATCGAGAGTTTCATTTCCACGTCGGACAATGAGCATATTTCGTCGTGAAATCGTAATACTCATGTGTTTCGCATCGGGATGATTTGATTTCGCTGCAAAACCACGAATAACTGTCATTGTATTGCTACTTGAATTCAATGGGGCAGTGCGGATTTGCGAATTAAAAACAAGTGTTTGTGTCGATAGTGCTGAATCTTTAACTGCTAAATAAGTGTATTCACCATAGCCATTGAATGTATACGCAGTTCCATCGAGAGTGATAAAATGCGGATCACCCCACGCGCCACCGGATGGATTTCGCGTGTTACTGCCACTACGTATTGGTCGAAGACGAAAGTATGTTTCACAGTTCTCAAAATTCGAATTCAACAAACAACATCCAAGATATGGTAGGATATCACCAAAGAAATGAAGAATAGGTAACGAGCCAGGTCGATAACGATCGTCGGTTCCTGCACCTGTACCATGAGTGATCAGTTGGCCTTCGCCATCATAGCAGCATTCCGCTCCGGATTGAGCTTCATTTCGTGTCAATGATAAATAACATGCAACAGCGGACGGTTCGTCGTACCCTTCTCGGCCGCGATGAAGCGCACAATTCAAGGGTGAATTCTGATTATATTCGGAGCACAGAGGATCTACTTCATAACAACAGCGTGCCACACGTGCTTGAGACAATCTTAATGGACACAACAAGAGATTTTCATTCCATGTAGTTGGCTCGGGCTCTCCCGCTGCCCATCTTTGACAATAATCTGTTGATCCGGCCGTAGTATTATCTAGAATAAATAAAGCTGAATTCAAGCCAGCATAGGTACGATTGGTTTCCGAATCGAGTGCGACAATACGAAAGAAAATGGACTGCATGTTAGCACTACCAAGCGACGCAACTGTAACAGTTGCTGATTGTAAACCAGCGGTTGGAGCGATATTTGATTGTAGAATAGTATGAGTGTTGAGTATAATACCGCCATTTGTTTCGTTTAATATTACGCTCCACATTTCTACTTGAAGTTCAATGGTTTCATTGGGCCATGCCTTCATTGTTCTATCAGAAAGAAACCATTGCAGAGTGACTTCACTACCGACTGCAACGGTGAGTTGTGTTTGATTAACAACTATGACTTCACTATCATCGCTTGAGATCATTCCGAACTCTGTACGTGTATATGTGAATGTACTAGGAAACGCTTCGTATGTCCAACCGTCATTGACGCTTAAATAAACATTGACAAATGTGGGTAAAGGAACGGATGGAGTCAAGCACATTGCTTGGAAATCATTGATGACAATGGCATCAACTTCTAACGACTCGCCAAATCGACATTTGACAGCGGACTCACTCAAATTTGTAAAGCATGGACCTTGAATAGTAATTGCTGTTGAACCAAGTTGTGAACCACGGCGTGGTCGAAATTGCAGAGTTGAGTTTTCTCCGCAACCACCAAGAGTAACTGTATCCGTATCGATTCGAAAAGCGAATAAACCTGGAATATTGACATTACTGATTTCTGTTAGACGAACGATCTCTGCCGTTCGAGAATAGGGTAACAACTGAAAAATGACTCCATCGCCGGCATTGAAACCAGCTTGTCCGGAAATATACGTTGAACTGTTTGTATATCCGGGATTAGCCCATTGCATATCGTGGTACAGCATAAAAGCAAAACTACGTATTGAATCTGATGCTAGCACAATTTGAAACGTATTTGTTTTGTTTGTTTGTCGAGGATAAGCTCCAACCCGATACCATGTACCAGTTATGATCATTGTCGGATTGAATGAATGTTCACTGGGAAAAAACTGTTGAACGTACGATGTAGCCTTTTCGAATGCAGTTGTATTATCTTCATTGTTATATATGTGATAGAATACTTGGTTCCCTGATGGAATGTTTCCTCGCGTATCTATATCTGACCAAAATCCTGCAATAAGACGACGACCATCACTCAATGGAAACGGATCCGGCACGAAAGTTGATATCGCACCAAGAAATGAAAAGAGACCATTGTTGGCTAAATAGATTTTCCGATGGTTGTTATCGAAATAGGGAAAGTTGGCCGGTAGAGACAACGCATTTGTGCTTCCATCATCATTGGCTGGAAAGATTTCATCGCCAGCTTGTGTTCCAAATGGAAAAAATTCTTCCAGTGGAACACTATAAATCGCATTGATCATACATACAACAACCAAGACTGTTTTTAAAAACATTTTCGCTGCTCTATGAAGTGAAAATGCAGATAAGTGCTACTTGTCAGCTATTTATATGTGAAAGTACGTCATTCAATAATGATTCAGATTTTTTCACTGAAAAAAAATCATCGACGGCGAGAACTTATTCCGTTTTGGGTCTCCCCCGTGTTTCTTATGATTATGACATTACATACAATATGAAATAAATCACGAATTTTTTATTGACACAAGCGACTAGAGGCAATGTGATGAATACAAACAATTTGGCAGAATAGTAAAAGAAATCACATCAACTTTCTCTGTTATGTATTTTTGTTTTTAAAGCAAATATTCAACTACACAAAAGGCTGCGTACTGCGCATTTGGAGAATTATCCATTTCGCCCTATGTTTGTTTGCTAAATAGTCGATCCGCTACCATCGACATACATGAGAATACCCGTATCTAACATATTCAAACAGAATGGCTCTCCGTAACCTCCCTTATTAGTATTAGCCGTCCACAATATAATGTTGGCACTTGCGGTGTAAACAGCCAGGCTACGATCTCCTTGAGATACAAAGTAAGCTTAATATAAGTCGTTGATATCTGATTTGCTCTCCAAATGGCAGTTGCCGTTACGTTTTGATATTCGTACGCTTTGCACACACCAAATGGATTGTTTAGCATTCCTACAGCATAGGTACGTGACGTTGGTGAGTAAATAAACTGATTGTTATATAGAAACACACTACTAGTGACATTGGCACAAAGACAAAATGGTGGAGCTAAAAGAAATGTTGTCATTCAATTAGTGAAATTTCAATTTTCTTTTCCATTTACTCGGAATGGTGACAGTTGTTGTGGAGGTGCTAGAAGTGGTGGTTGATTCAGCTACCAAAAAACAAACGACAAATAAAAATGAAAGTTCAAGTTTTAATAAACTTATTGTTTATTTAAATTGAGATCATCGATTGATTGATGAATATGAAAGTAGCATTCACTCTGTATCCCATAAGGATCGAAGTATTATTTGAAGACAATTGTTAGCAAGTTTGATGTTGTGAAAAATAGTTGATAGCCGATACGACTGTATTCGATCTTACCATGCCGCATAAGCATTGTTCGCGAGTTAGGTTCGATAAAACGCTTATTATTGTACTAATCACGATATGGTTGTCTCTTACACCAATCTTACTTGAATTTATCAGCAACATCAAAGATAAAACTATTGTAAGCCCAAACAATTTTTTACTGCTATGATTTCTATTAAGTACTTATGAAATAACTACGTTTGTCTCACTATTTGTTTTTTTCAATGATTAACTAATCAAAAAGACTTATATTCCAAATATTATCAGAATTGAAAACGAGAATGTCATCTGGTTTTCGTATTCTTTCATATTCAAAGAAAAATTCTTATTTACAGAAAATTGTAACGATTTCTAATAGAAGAGAAGCATCCGCTAATGGCACCACGCCTTTATTTCTATCACGAATCACATTTTTTAGATACAAAAACACACAATTACATATAGAATAACCGAGACAAACACGAAACTTTTAATTTCGGTTTTTAGAAATCAAATTCAATAAATGACAACGAAATGCGAAAACTGTAGCAGGAGAAAATGGAGATGAAAAGAAATTAAATCAACTTCATTTGCCTTGTGCAATGTATCTTGATAAAAATCAAAATATTTTTTTATCACAAATGCTTACAATCATCGAATTATTCGATGAAAATTAGGTAAAACTGGAAATGGAAGTAGAATTGATCAATTGAGTGAACTGACAGATGTAATTACAGATGATGAAAGTCAATCATTGATGATTGCTGATAAAAGAAACAGAAGAGCTATCCAATGGTTATTGAATCAAAATCAACAAGAAATTCTTATTCATAACATCGATTGTTTTGGTTTAGCAAAAGACAAATAGACTTTCAGCTCTTTTTTCCGCTTGATTTTCGAACATAATCGTGAGAAGAATCAAAAGATATTTCTCTCAGATGAATAAAATGACCAGAAGAGAACGCGTGTCGCAGTTGTTCATAGTTTACATCGTATGTGTGTGTGTCGTTATTATCAGTAACACAAAATCAAAATTGAGAAGCATCTGTTTCATTGTGAAAAGAACATACGAATGAATGTCACCAAACCAATTTATATAAAACTCATCTCGATGATTCTTTTTTCACGGCAATTAAGTCTGAATTCGAACATTCTTCGATAATGACTCACAACATTGGTTTTATAATTCGACATTTTACAAACGATATTCTTCTCAATGTTTCGACATCAGTGATTGTGAGACCAAATGGATTTTATTTCAACGATTCCAAAGAACACTTGAATGTATTCGTCACTTTAGTTCAAAATGGTGTTTATTACAATGATGCTTGTGAATGTAATTATGACGAGAGAGCTCTTCGAAGAACTTTTGTATAACAAAATCATGTTTCAGCTGTTTACGACCAACTAATCATTTACACCGTACCGGATGGATAGAGCTTTCAACATTTTCTCGATGGAATTGGATCGAAATTAGCAATTTCGAGAAAATATTTAGATCAATATCCCGATTCGAAAGTTTTGATCATGAAAGAACCAAGATTTGATCGATCTGTTCGAGAACTTTGGAATTTACTCGGTAAATGCGAAGATCAAACTGCTTTCCAACGCTCACATTATATTCGGTATTCATGGTGGAGCTTTATCAAACATCAATTTCGTTCCATCAAAAACCATTGTCACTGAAATAATGCCTTATTGATCTGATGCAACTTCGTCGTTACCCATTGTTTGTTCAAAATCTGATTCAAATAGATTCACACCGTGTAATGGATATAGTTATTATGTACAAGCGAAGCTACTCAGTCAATCTCATTGGATGTTACCATCTGTTGTTGATCAACAACACAATGTCAATGATGACATGACTAAACTTAGATTATTTTTCGATGCCTTCCGAGCGTTTAACCCTTTCAGGGTCAGCTTATTTTAAGCTGAGATTAGCCGTTCAGGTTTAAAGAAATGACTTATTTTTGCTGGATTTAACACAGTACGAACTTCAGAAAGCTTTCAAAATGTGATTTTCTTTGAAACAGTTCGGACTACATGGTGAGACACGACGCTCCGGACAGTAAAACCACGTATTGCTGCGCCCATTTTCGTCTCGCTTCACTCTACGATAAAAAACGAACAGTGACTTTTACATAATTGCCGAGAATAAACCATTCTGCAGTTCGGTCATAGCGCTTAGAGCTGCATTTTGTCTTTGATTCTTCTTAGTCTTTGACAATTTTCTATCGAAGTTCCTTGTCGGAAGCGCTTCGAGCTAATCTAATGCCAACCTGTCCTTGATTTCAGATTCTATGTCCGACCATATAAAACTGAAACGTTACTTTTCCCCCACTTCTTTTACCAGTCAAAACTACGTCAATTTGTCTTTGATTGAGCGTCCTTTTCCCTCAAGATGTCCTACAGAGAATGAAAATCGCGAAGGCCATGCTGTGACTCATACAATCTGTAAAAAGATTCGAGCAGGTGCACACATATAAGTAAAAGATATGTATAAAATTTTCCGAGATTTTAGAAAAACAGCATCAAGCAACAGAGAGAACAGGCAGTGACCTTTATGTCTTCATAGATCATAATTGGAACGCGTAAACTGTAAAAATATAATGTGAAAAATTTCAAAGTTTGACATAGAAGACCACGTAAAAATTTCAATGTCACTATAAAGTGTCATGGGTCGCAAAAGAGTTTAGGAGCGATGAGGATGTAGATGGTCTTATTTTAGTCACGCCCTCACACCACCTTCAAAAAAATGAAAAGAGTTCAACTAATAAATAAGTGTTAATTATGTAAAAAAACGCTGATATTGTTCCAAACTTCATTTGCAACAATAAGATCAGGTTTATTATCATTATTTACATCGGCTGCCACTCCTGATCTTGGACTGCCGCCAGTTGGATAGTTAATTTTAGGACGAAATGTACCATTACCGCTGTTAAGTAAAATACTGATGGTGTTCGAATCATAATTTGTCACTATTATATCAAGTTGGTTATCTTCATTTAAATCGCTTAATACTGCTGATTTTGGGCCGATGCCAACTGAATAATTAGTTGGAGAAGAAAAGGTTCCGTTACCTTTATTAAAAAGAATAGCTGTCGTGTTTGAATCATAGTTTGCAATTACAAGATCGGGTTTCGCATCGTTATTAAGATCTCCAGCCACTACTGATCTTGGATTATCACCAACTGGATATGTTTTCTGGGAAGAAAACGTGCCGTTGCCGATGTTGAGAAGAACGCCAATATTGTTTAAATCCGCATTTACAACGATAATATCTGGTTTGTTGTCACTACTAATGTCACTCACCGTTACTGCTCTTGGGAAGCTACCGACTGGATAAGTTGTTTGAGGAGAAAAAGTACCATTGCCATAGTTGCGAAGAACGCTGATATTGTCAGCATAAAGGTTTGCAACAACAATATCGGATTTGTTGTCATTGTTTGTGTCAGCAACCACTGCTGAGATTGGCTGATCGTTAACTAAATATGTTTTCTGGGAAGAAAATGTTCCATTACCAATATTAAGAAGAACACTGATGGTGTTCGAACCAAAATTGGTCACTACAATATCAAGTTGTTCGTCACTATTAAGATCAGATAATACGATCGAAGCTGGATTGGGACCAACTGAATAAGTTCTTTGCGAAGAAAAACTTCCGTTGCCTATGTTGAAAAGAATGCCAACGGTGTTCGAATCATAATTTGCTACAGCAATATCAGCTGTGCTGTCATTATTCAGATTGCCTACAGCTATAAAATATGGAGTGGCACCAGCTGAGTAAGTTCTTTGATTACCAAACAGTGAGTTATTGTTGCTAACTATTACAAAGAAACTATTTTTTTATATTCGTATTGAGGATGTGTTGTTAAATGATTTAACAACAGATTGTCAAAAAATACAAATTACAAAGCGAATTGATATAGATAAGAAATATATGATAGATGACGATTAAAACGTTTTCAGTTTGAAAGTAAGAATCTCTATAGAATAATTCTAAATATTTAGTCACTCACACGAGTTTTCTAATATCTTTTTTTTTCACTCGTCTATATGTTTTCCGTTGAACTTACCATTGCGTGTTGTTGTTGATATAACTGTCTGATTAATATATATCAAACAAGAATTTAAATTAACTTTTATCACAATTGAACTATTCCCAGATCGAAATAATTGACAAGTCCGATTGGATGAAAAATAATTTACTCCCGAAATCAATCCATTGGATTTCAACATTTCACATATACATTCATTTTGTGTTAAATTGAATAATGACATATTTGGTATACCCATTCTTATACCATTATTTATTTTATTGAGGAAAATTGATTCATTGACAGAAAAAACCGACAGAAGAAAGGCGATGCGGAACATTTTTGATGGCGCTTGTTTCACTGAATTTGTTTGATAACTGATGAGAAAAAAAGATTTTTTCATAGGAGTATGTTTTTAAATTTTATTCGACTTTTCAAGCCATGGAAATATTTGCTAAAAGGTACCAATTGTTCTTAGACAAACTAGGTTTTTTGTCACATTGTCTTTGAAAACATTTGTTGAGTACTATAAAAGAAAAAGCTTTTAGTGAGAAATAAACAGTGTTTTCAATGACAAAGTGCGTCATATAGAGTAAAGTGCGCGGAATATCTGCTTTTTCTTTCTAAGCGCCCTATGTTGTCCTCCTCAATAAGAAAATAAAGTGTGCACTGTGGCCTGCATGTTTTTTTCGAACAACTCTTTTAAATTATCACTGACATTCAAATAAGTACATATTAGCATGAGTATTTTTTCAGTTGTTTTCCATGAAGATTGATTATACTTAATCTATTTCATTTATTTCTGTTTATTAAACTTTGAAATGAAAACGTTTACAAAGAAGATCTTAATTGCATTCAATATTCTTTTGCTTTCTAAATTATGCACTCTGCGTAAAATTTCTCGAACACTTTAGAATGCACGAAAGAATTAGATTAAAAATAAAGTACCAAAAATACTCATTTAGAAACACTGGAAATAAAAATTTGTTTAAATAATGTATTCAATTAGCACCCGTGTTATTGTCTACAAACGTAGAATACCTGAGGGTATGATTCGACATTTTCTTGGACGAATTTGTTTCAGCGTAGGTTTCAATCGAACCAACTACAACTTGATGAGCTCTATCGGTTCCAATCATAAAAAATTTTCACCCCACCCACACCCACCCGAATATCTTTTGGCTGAATTTTGTTTGAAGACTAGCGCGTGCTAGATAATTGAAGAACTCATTCTGTGTATAACATCCTTTCTGCAGTGTCGGACGCAAAAACACATGCTTCGCTTTTCTTTTTCTTTGGTATGAATCATTCGTGATATAACGTAGGCTACAAGAGCAAATGTATTGCTGCTGCAAGGTGTTTCACTGCCTGATGTAATGCATTTCGGGGACATGGCTTAATGGTAGAGCATTCGACTGCAGATCGACCGATTCCCGGTTCGATTCCGGGTGTCCCTTTTTTTTGCAACTTCCTCTCTAATTATAATTTAATTCTCCAACACGTTTTGTTCTTCAATTCGTATTATAAGTCGATGTTTCTCTATTGAAAAAAAGAAAACCACATATGTTGCCATCTAAAAATATTCTTTCGTTTCACAAACACATTGATAGTATTCACTTGAATCGATTATGCTACGCAAAGAACTGCTTCATATGCCGTTGGAAAACGGTGTTCGGATTGCTTATCGTCTATCACATTCGATTGATACATCATTGCCAAGCATTGTTATGCATCATGCTTTCTTAATGAATTCTCGATTTTATGATCAACAATTTAAAGATAGTCGATATTCAAATTATAATCTCATATCAATCGATGCACATGGTCATGGTGAAACAATCGGTCGTGGGAACGACTTTACATTCTGGGACTCGGCTGCCGATTCATTACAGCTTCTTACCAAACTTGGTATTGATCAGTTTTACACTATGGGGACTACACAAGGTGGTTTTATTGCTTTGCGCATGGCACTACTGGAACCTAATCGAATGAAAGGTTTGATATTACTATCTACATCGGTTTATGCAACACCGCAACAGCTCAAAACTTACATGCGAGCATCTCGCGATCAATGGTGCAGAACAAAAATTCCTTCCGATGAAGCAATGTTGGTACGAGCAGCATCTTTTGGTGGACCTACACGTGTCAGTAGAAAAGTATTCAGAAAAATTCAAGATATGTGGATTCAACGGTATGCAGGTGCTGAATGTTATGATCCAGCATTGAATTGTCTTCTCAATCGCGAAGCAATTGATGATCAACTGGAGAAAATCACTATGCCAACGTTAGTTTTACACGGAACCGAAGATCGTATATTTACAGTTGAAGAAGCGCAAACATGGACATCGAAATTACCTAATTTATGGAAATTCGTAATTGTCGAACGCGGTGTTCATCATCTTTCTTTAACAGAACCCGGCATCGAAGTAGCTGCTCAATTAATTCCTCAATTTATCAATGAAACATCGTAAGGATAAACTTTTTTTTTATTAAATTAAAATATCATCGATCCATCATCAAATACTCTCGAAATGTAACGAGCAATTCGTTCTGGTCCGAGTTTGTTAATCACACTTTGTCGAATAGTTGCATAAAGATCGCTATTCAAAGTAATACTTTCATATGCGATCTGAATGTTCGCTGTATTTTTAGCAAATTCATGTAGCAAGAAGATATCGTTGCCAATACTTTCTGAAGTTGTCAGTATTACATACAATTGAAGAACAGACACATCACCAGCTTTTTCATCGACTATCTGCACCTGAATGTTATAAGTATTGCCGTCACTTGAATCTTTGGTGAATTCTACAATTACAGGATCATCAGCTTTCATTTGTTGGAATCGTTCGAAACTACGACTTAAGATATTCTGTAATTCAGGATTGATTCGGTTGGCTAATGATGTTGTGATAACCGATTTGAGAGAAACACGGTCAGTGCTCGGAGTGAATGGTGTAAATTTTGCAGAGGACGACACAATCCAAGCAAGAATTGATAAAGTTTGTTCGTATACTTGATACCATGACGAAATTGCTGATCGAGGTGCTTTCGCATCAGCGGCTAACTGAATAAGTAGATGTGAATAGAGCACATCTTGTTTAGATTGATTTGTGACTGATCCACTTATTATATGTAATTGACCGGCATCCATGTAACTGGCTCTACCTTGATTATAACTGATGCCACTTTGAGCATTAGTCAAAGCACAAAATGTGACAGTGAGCAATAACAGATATAACAGCATGTTGTAGAATGTAATTGTTTTATAACAATGAAACGTATGTATACAGAAATGAGGATATTTGTATGAGAAAATGGAAAGAGAAATACAATACTAAGCGCTGTGTTGATATAAAAGAGAGGATTAACGGTATATTTCAAGGCTTATTCCTTTCGGAAAGCTATTAAAATGGAATGAATCAACACTAATACTGATTTAAAACCATGACGTAGATGTTTTTCGTACTGTAGATGGTTATCACTATGGCTTGACCATTATTTCTCGAATTATAGAATGTACGATATATAGGTTCGTAAAATAATATTGAATAAACGTAGAGGTGAATCTTCTATTCGATTGCCTTTGTAGTATTATACGACCGATACATGAAAACAATGAACTTTTCCATTATTGCATTCTCACATGACGACTAATATTTCTCCTGCTGTTTCTGATGTCTCCGATAGTAACATAAATGTCGAACTCATACGAATTTGAATTAAAGAATTCAAATGATGCTTTAGAAAATACTCATTACAGTCCAATACCGAGCTTTTCCTATTATATGTATATAATGATGACGTTAATTGGCTTCTGGTGTCTTTCTCATCTCTATGTAAATTTCTCTCAAGTTCACCATCAGAGTTTAATTTTTCGACATGTTCACAAATCATGTATATATATAGGACATGAAGGATACTGTCAAGATTTCTAGTGGTTCACTATCTATACTTAAACTAAGCTTCACAATTCTTCAACTATTAGGTAAGATTCATGAGAGGTATACACGACTGGTTAACGACCATGTTGCATTTCAAAACGGCTGCTTTCTTATTTTGTCTGTGTTTTACCGATCTCGTCTCAGTCTGTATTTATACGTTCAATCGTATGTACTGGCATATAGCTACAGTACGCTGATCAAATCCTTGCCATTTACGTAGGGATTCTCGCATTTATAATCGGTATTTTCCTTAACCTTTGACTTTATTTCGAAACAAATATCGTATGTTATGAATCAATGGCAAAGAAAACGTTAAATGATTCCAATCAAATGACTTTCACGATGGATGTACAATTTCAAGCGCTTGCTCATTAGAAATCATGCTGCTAATGGTATGAGAGTCGAAAATGATTGACCGAAGATGAATTTCATCATTATGTGTTTTGGATCTTAATTAAACATTTTCCAGAAAATGTCATCTTTATTTGCTCTTTTATTTATTGCTTATATATCATAAAATTCACCTTTTCAACAACTATTACCGAGAATCACAATTAAAACATTTTCATCATCATGTACATGTTGTTTTACAACAATCGACACGTAGATGGAAAGAGAATGAAAAGAAAAAACGAAGTACGAGGTCAACATACTCTATAAAATAAGTCGAATTGATTGCATCGTGTAAGACAGAAAATGCAGAATGATTCGAGTACATCAGCAATATGCATTAATAGTAATGATCAGAATCCTAAAATCGGTTCAAGTATCATGCAATGGTTGAAGAAATTCGGCTGTTTCAAAGTAGAAACGCGTGGAAGTGATCGTATCTTGCCCGAAGATCGAACTGATTCTACTATCATTAATACAGCATTCATGTGGGTAAGGAATATTTTCATAGTATAATCAAATGAGAATTCTTAACGTGATGTTCCACAGATGGGTGCGAATACAATCATACCGACTTTTACTAGTGGAGTACTTGGTCCAGCAGTATTCAATTTAAATCTTTATGATTCGATCGTAACAATTCTCATTTTCAATTTACTGGGAGCTATTCCTGTTGCATGTATAGCATGTTTTGGCCCAGCATCTGGTCTGCGTACCATGCTTATTTCCCGTTATAGTTGGGGTTACTATGGTGCTTCTATCATATCATTCATCAATGTGTTTCTTTCGCTCGGTTGGGCAGCTGTGAATAGCATAACTGGAGCACAAACACTTCGTGTTGTTTTCGATGAAAGATTTCCTTTGACGATCGGAATTGTGATTATTGGTATCTTATCTTTGGCTATCTCATTTGTTGGCTACAAATGGATTCATTACTATGAACGATACTCGTGGATACCAGTCTTTGTTGGATACTGTATATTAGCAGGAGTTGGTGCAAAGTATTTTACTTTGTCTGAACCGGTAATATTCCGATCTATGAGTAACATGTTCACACATTTGCTTTGACAGACATCGCTGAATACAACAATAGTAGATTATCGTTGGAAAATCTCGCATGCCCTCAGTTTTGGTTCAGTCTGTTTCGGTATTTCTTCTAGCTGGTCTGCATGTGCAGCGGATTACAATGCATACTTTCCTGAGAATACCAGTCAATTGAAAATTTTCCTTCTAACTTATTTCGGTAATTTTCTATCAATGACTCCATTGGAACTGCTTGGAGCGGCGACTTTCACAGGAACGTATACAAATTCGAATTGGAAGGCTGCATATGAAAAAGACAATGTCGGTGGATTATTCGGTGCTTGTCTATCGTCTCTGGGTATTTTCGGTAAACTGATTTTGATCCTGTTTGCATTATCGTCTGTAGCATGTAATATACCGAATATGTATTCGTTATCTTTATCTGCACAAGTCATCGCACCGGTTTTCAAATGTATCCCGCGTGTTCTGTATACTATTGTCGGTACGACAAGTTACGTTCTCCTAGCTATTATTGCTGCTTATCGATTCAACGATGTTCTGTTATCATTTATGAGTGTTACATCCTACTGGTCGGTTGTATTAATTGTTATCATATGTGAAGATCACATCTTATTTCGACGGTGCTCATTTAAAAATTATGATTTCGATATTTGGAATAATCGTCAGCAATTACCGATTAGTTTCGGGGCGATTCTCTCCGGCGTCGTCGGATGTATTGGTATTGGGCTTGGTATGTCGCAGATATGGTTAACTGGACCAATTGCAAAAGCTGTATCGGGTGAGAATAGTAGCGAAGGTGCAGATGTTGGTTTCGAAGTAGGAATTCTATTCACAGCGATTAGTTTTCCAATATTTCGATCGATTGAATTATATTTTATAAAAAAGTAAATCATTTTATTCATCCACATTCATCTCCGACTACATCGATATTCGGGAAACTACCCGTTGGCAATTCTCCACTAGGATTTTTCTTTTTATTCTTTTTACTTACTTTAATAAACAGCGACTCTGTCTTATTTAAAAGTTGTGTGACTAAATGATGCGCATCGCCAATTTTCACATCGAGATGAGCACAACAGAGGTTTTCAAACGGCCAGTCATGTAGCATATTACGCATACAATCACGAAATACGAATGGAGCATCTGCTGTTGGATGTAAACCGTGTGTTCTAATCGACGGATGAAAAATCATTACGCCACGAGTCATTCCAAACAAGCGAAGAATTGGTGTAAACTTATTCGTGTACATAATTGTATCTGTAACATGAAGTGTACTCGATGGACGATGATACATAAATACACTCATCAGATGACTAGATCCATGTTGTGGATTAATGAATTCACCACCTACAATGAAAGCTATTTTCCTTTCATACTCTTCGAACTTCTGACTCACCTGCTGTAATACGCATTTCCACATCCGGTTCCCATTTTTGTCGAACATTGCAATTATCAAGGCTTCCTAACCATGGAATCTCTGGTAATTGACGTAGGTGTCTTGGTGTGCCATAGTATGCCGCTTGAGGATACGTTTGATAAAAGTCTAGAAACGATCGTGTATGGAACGAATGTGTACCAATAACACCTTCAATTCGATTTCCATTATCAGTCAATCGATTGATTTGTTCTTTGAGATGATCGTCAAGTGCGACAGTGTCGAAAATAACAAAATTGCCGTCACTTAATCGGACGATTGACATGTGTGTTCCGACATCGACTTTTTGAGCGAACATTCGGAATCGACCACGAACATTCCAGAACCCGGGACCAATTTCATATAACTCGTTTTTCCGTTGAATCTTCGCATTCGCATTCGACGACATTGTTGAATATACAAATGAATGTGTGAATAATATGTTTATTAAACAAAGTGAATATATGAGTAATGAATGACATCAAACATGATATTGTTTCATGCATCAATAATTACAATTGACGCACGTGGTTAATCACGACAAAGTATGAAAATATGTATAATCTTCTATTGTCTCTTATACACGAACAACAATTAACAAATAAAGCGTTCACCCTCTCAATACAACATATAACAAAAAGAGTTATAGTATATCATCCTGATGTATTAATTGGAAAATCATAAACATCTTGTTCGAGTGTATGGAGTGATCCATTCGTTCGTCGAGCAATATCCATCAGAGCAGGATTGATATTGCTTGAAACTTCACATGGAATCACTTTGATACGTTTGTTTTTTAAAGATGGAAGTAATACTAAATCTCGAGGCGTGGCTGAATTATCGGCAATATGAATGATGTTTTTACATGAAGGACATCGATTTATACCATAAAGAAGTGCTTCAATATCATTCTCAGGACCATCGCCACCACTACCCTTACTTGCAGCATAGTTCATCATGTGTAGAACTTCGGATATATTCGTTGCATTTACGGCATAGATACCACCAGTTGCATTTATAACTTTAACAGCATCATTTTTATTGTCGCCATCATTGAAGAAAACATACATTTTGATCGTTGTTGATCGATGTAACTGTTTCATCCATTGAACTATAGTAGTTGCACAACCAATCATCGAGCTTGTAACATCAATTACTGCCAGCGCATCCGGCCATTTATTACGACTAAGCACGCGACTAATAACTAGTTTATCAGTGGTGGCATTAGTTTGTTCGCATCGCAGTCCGTAATAATAGGCCGGACAAGAACAAACAGTTTCGTTCGTACCTCTGGGATGACAGGAGCCCTATGTAGTAGAAGTGTTCAATCGGAAGAGAATTTAATCGATCAATAAACATACACCGTTCTGACATGGATTAGTGATTTGACACGGATTTTCCGTTGTGAAAAACATACCTGAAATTAAAGACATCTTTGAATATCGGTGTTAATATTTACAAACGCATTTACTCGTGATGTGTGTAGTTTCGTCAGAAATATTGTTTAGTAGAGGCGATCTTGTTGTATCATTCGGAAGAAAACTTGTTCCAGTTGATGTGCACGTAGTATTTGACATTCGTGTTAAATATATTACCGAGACAATAATACCTGCAATGAGGAGAGATAACATCAATAACACGATGACGACTTTAAACATCCGTGACCAAAAACGGTCTTTGTCATTCGTTGAGTCCATTGACGCTTCAGGGATCGCTGTTAAATCAGCACTGACATTCTCAGTCTGGTGCATTTAGACATACAGAAGAAATCAGATGTTCTCCAAATTCAATTTTTTGAGTAATCGATACACATGTTGTTTCCGAAAAAAAATATCTACTGAATATATACCAAATTAATTTCCCGTCCGAGATTAAAAACAAATATTGAATTTATTAACCTAGTATCAAATGTTGAAATGGATTACACTAGTGCATACAAAAGTTTTGAATAAAATCAGCATAAATCTGATTGTAGGACTGTTACTAACTCTAACTCATTCGTATCTGTACAACAATCGTTCAGTTGCATCGCACGTGTGTGACTTGAATAGAAAAGATTCTTTAGTTCTTTTCGAAAGAGCCGGCTCGATAATGTATATAAATAAAAACTTGAGCAAGGACCAATATTTGATAGCATTCCAACAATTGTAATAGTCAAATCTTCGTACGCAATGTCGAGAATAGTCTTCCGTGAACTTTTATTCATTGATATGTGAATAAATGCCGCACAGAATACTAGTCCTGTTATGCCGTAAATAAACACTTGGGTGAATAACATGCGACATAATTGCCGATCTGAAACTTTTGCTTTTAGTTTTGCAGAATTGACGCGAGCCGTCATATAGAAAGTCTCTTTTTCGTGAACATGTCTCAGAGTAAGTAATCCAAATATAAACATGCAAAAAGGTGGAAGAAAACCAAAGATGATCAAATTATAGAACGAAAAGATCTTCCGATAGATACCCAACGGACCAGCACTGTGACAAACACGTTTTTGTGTTGCTGGTTCGATATAAAAGCGAAAGTGAATAGGAATATGAACATAAGCAAGAAAACACATAATAGTAGTGATGAGAATAGCTCGAGAAGCCACGTGAGTGCTGCTCCATGCTCGTTTGTCTGTCGATGAACAACTACACAAATATCGATCGATACATGCTAAAACAATAAACCAAAAACCTAACAATCTAAAACACGATTCAAATAGAAAATTCGGATCAGTTATCATGATGCAAACCTGATCGAGTACAGAAGAAACCAGATGATTTTGCATGCAATGAGTGAATGAAGAGTTGGATCGATGTCGATGTATCCCGCTTGGATTAGTCGCATTGGGAGAATAAAACACGAACTAAGAAGTCCAGAAACAGTCGCAGCAAATAGGTACATGACACACGGATTCGTTCTCAATGTTCGACGAGTAAAAACGAAGATACTTAATAGATGACCGATAATACCAAATGGAATCATGATTAAGCAGAAGCATCGAATGAACGTCATTGCATACCATTTGATTTGTTGAGCTTCAAATTGCAAATCAGTTTCGTTGGATAATGGCAAATCCATTCGGATTCTTCTTCGAAGAAAGTTACAAGACAATTTCTCTTCCTTTTCTGCTCACAAGGAAAAAAAATACTTTCGTTGTTGTACTCTAATTAACATTTTTTACAAGTCTATATTCTACTCTTCCATTCTACACACCTTATATCACGAATGTAACACAATCAGTCTTTTCTTTCAGTTCATGATTTTTATGAAGGAAGTAAAATTAGACAAGAGCTCCCACTGATCTTCGATGCTAACAATATTTGGTAATTTTCTTATCATTCTGTTTTTCTTGTGCTGCCGTAGTGTCTCATCTTCTTCTCATCAAGGTATATGCTGAAATGAGTCCTCCCATTCTATTTCTATAAGAGAATACTTGATTAGCAGAGACGTGTAACATGAAAAAAAGTAAGTTTAACCTTCTCAAACCGTTACATAACGAAGAAATAAGGTCAGCAAATCTTCTCAGTTCATCTTGTCGTCAACACTGTTAAAAAGAGAATGATAACGATATGAAAAAGAAAAACTATACTATAATTGATTGAGAATTAATTGAGCGTTTGACAGGAAGAAATGAGCTGCTTAATACACTCGTTGATTAAGTAGATAAATAAAAAAATGTGTCATAAACACGGAGCTATTTATGCACATGACAATATTCTTCTGATTACATGGAAAGTGGAGTACATTATTGCAATAAAGCTAAATTTTCCTATTATCAAATTGATGAGAGCCTATGATAATTTGCATGTTGTTATTAGTGACAGAAATAGTTTGTTTTTTTCATAGTTCTAGTATAGTTTTAGCTGGAATGTTCTATAAAAACAAAGCTCCTACCGCAATCATTATATCAGAGTATATATAGTACACCCTTGATTACAACGATTGCTAGGTTCACTCCTTCATCATACAATACGTTGTATTGAATAATTTATCTTTTCTTATAGTGACGATTAATGCATAACATGGAACAAATCTGCCGATTGTTTCTCTATAAATTCATACGTAATAAAAGAGCATAGCAAGATAAAATAAATCTCGGACGTTTTCGAAAATTAGCTCATATGCGATGATAATCAATTGACATTGTTTTTCAGGTTAACTTTATTTCAAAGAAGATATTGCTGATGGTTCAAAACACATCGCGCGTGTGTTATTGAGAGATGTGAAAAGTAAGAAACAACTTGTATGTCATTTGCAGTGATGTCTGAAGCGGACAATTGGAAGAAGAACCACAAACGTACGCATACTCCACCACTTAACCGAGTGCAAGATTTGTTTTTCTTTGACAAAACTAACATCGACGCATAATGTTCGATATGCGAAGAATGGAGAAGTCAATGTAGTCGTAGATGTTCTCATTAGAAGAGAACCGATTTCATCGGTCAGATGAAACTCATAATCCACAAGAATACGCTACTTATTTCTATTCGCTTGGTCTGATAGATTAAGAAGCAACATTTCACTCTTGTCTACCTCTCATTAAAGTAACACTATTAGACTGAAATACCTTTGTTTTTTTAATGAAAAAAAAAGAAAAACTTTCTATAGTTTGTTCCAGAATAACGCATTTAGTCACATCCGAGACGAATAGATGCGCACTTATTTGTCAAAAGAAAAAGAGACGTATTCGAGCATGTAGATATTACTTTTCAGTATAAACTCTTTTATAACTGAGAAGAACACGTTTCTTGTCGCTATCTTCTAAAATGCTACAGAATACGACCGAGAAAGTCCAAACTACTGGTAGAGATATCTATCTACCTCCGAACTGGTCGGACATTACCTTCTCTCTATATATAGTTGGTCAATTAGCATCGATTCCTTGCTATATATTTGTATTTTATCATCTTTTGGCTACTAAAACTGCGCGCACAGCTCTCTACAATCACACTACTATAATCATGTTATTTTTCAATTTGATTTACCTGACAATAGGTATATCATTAGTATTAATGTTCATGAAAGGAGGCGTGTACATACCACCCACTCCCGCACTTTGTCTTACTCATCAAATGGTCGACCGTGGAGTTTGGTATGGAGCTGTATTTACAATGATTTGGCTGTGTATCGAACGACATATCCTAATCTTTCACTCAAACTGGATCCGAACTACACGTGGGCAGTGGATATTTCATTATATCCCATTAGCTCTTTTCTCTCTGTATGCGCCATGTTTTTATTTCTACATGATTTTCATTTATCCATGTGAACATACATATGATTATCATGTTACTTTATGTGGTGGGCCTTGGTACTCGTGTTCGTTGTCAGCATCACTTCGTTTGTATTTAACATTTGGCCATAACTTCATACCATTCCCAATCATTTTCATTGTTAGCAGTAGCTTTCTACTTCGAGTCTTGATCCAAAAGCACCGTTTGAAACGTGGTAATATGTGGAAAAAAAATCGAAAAATGATTTTACAATTTGCCTTTATTTCTACGACTTATATCAGCTTTGCTCTACCTTTCACGATGGTCAATATTACACGAAGAGTAAATGGTTATGATGTCGATCCGAATGTGCGAACACTGTTTGATCAGATGGCGAATGTACCAGCAATAGTTTTACCTTATGCCACCGCTATAACGTTACCTCATGTGAAAAAGAAACTTCAAATGTTAATTTGGTGGAAACGCACACGAATGGCTATCAATCCTTTATCGTGATACATTGAACTACACAAATAAGATAATTTTGCCTCATTCTTTTTATTAATGTTGTCTAAAATTTTGAAATAAACAATTCTTATCGATATATAGACAGCGTCTGTTACAATTTCCCATCACAGTGGAAGATCAAAGTAGTAGAACGAATTATAAAAGATTTATACGCGTTTGATGTTTCTATACACATCGTGTGAAAGAGGAAAACGATAGATAAAAAGCGTTATCAATATTATAAAGAGCAGAGAACGAAAAAACATCTCATATATAACCAATGCAGCTGTAGCTGCGTTACATTTTACGTTCTTCTTCTCGTCTTTTATCGCATGATGATTTTTGTTCTACTTGGTGTCGTTGCCGTCCTAATTTTTCTTGTCAAAATATTCGATACCACTGACATTCCGAAGATCCACGGACTTCCTGAAGCCCCTAACTGGCCAGTATTTGGCAGTTTATTTCAGCTGGGTGAGAATCATTCGAAATCACTCTCAAAATTAGCGAAAAAATTGGGTCCAGTATTTCAAATTCGCATGGGAAATCGACGCATTGTAGTGGCAAACTCGTACGATTCGATCAAGTATTTCTGGGTTAAAAATCAAGCCGCACTGATCAGCCGGCCGGCATTGCATACATTTCATAATGTTGTCAGCAGTGAAGTTTTATCTATTGGTACTTCGCCGTGGGATGAGTCATGTAAACAGCGTCGTAAGGCAGCAGCGACTGCATTGAATAAACCAGCTGTTCAGACATACATGCCCATCATCGATCATGAATCATATATTGCAATCAACGAAATATTGCACGAATGTCAAGATGGCAAAGCTGATATTAATATTATTCCTCATCTTCAGCGATTTGCATTAAATACATCGTTAACCCTTAATTATGGCACACGAATAGCTTCGTCGGATGATGCACTTTTGAAAGAGATAGTTACAGTTGAAGGAGCTGTGGCACAGTTGCGATCAGCATCGAATAATTGGCAAGATTATGTTCCCCTCCTACGAATATTTCCTGCACGATCAAATGAAGCAGCGACAATTCGTCAACGTCGAGATCGTTATCTTGTTCGCCTATTGAATGGTCTAAAAAAAGACATTGCTAATGGAGTCGATAAACCATGTATAACGGGAAATATCCTTAAAGATCCATCTGCTAAATTAAATGAAACAGAAATTCGAAGCATTTGTTTGACAATGATCAGTGCTGCTCTCGAAACAGTTCCAGCAAACATTATTCTCGGCATTGGTTACCTTTCATCGCCACATGGTCAAGAAATTCAGGAACGTGCCTATCGAGAAATTCTCGATGTCTATCCGAATGGTGATGCATGGGATAGATGTCTTGATGAAGAACAAGTTCCATATGTCACCGCTCTCTACAAAGAAATTCTTCGTTATTATACTGTTCACCATATGAGTCTTCCTCGACGTAGTGTTCAAGAGATTGAATACGAAGGTTCACGAATTCCAGCTGGTACGTCATTTTATATGAATGCATTTGCCGGTGACTACGATGAGAATCATTTCGAAGATCCGTATCAATTCAATCCCGATCGCTATCTAGGTGATGTGGATGGTACACCTCATTACGCATATGGTGCTGGGACACGAATGTGTATTGGTGCTCATTTAGCGAATCGAGAACTATACACATTTCTCGTTCGACTCATCATTGGATTTCGCATTCTCGGACCATTGAATAAAGAAGATGCCGCAATCTTAGATGGAATGGAAATCAATGCACGACCTACCGGTCTCGTTGTGCAACCAAAAATGTTCAAATGTCGTTTCGAACCGAGAAATTTAGAAGATCTGAAACGATGGATAGATGGTAGCAAACAACGGGCAGAGCATCATTAGAATATAAAGCTTTCTTTTTTAATTATAATAAAACGAAATGTACTTTGTCTTTCTATTCGAACAAGTCATAGAATACGAATATTTGTATGTTTTCTTTTTTAATTATTTTTTACATATCATCTGAAGACCTATTCACAAGTGATGGTGAAACAATAGACTGCAAAAGTAAACTGTATTCACAAAAAGATTCATTCTGAAATGAATGTGTTTGTCGCTGGATTGATTCTCGGCTTGTTAATCGCAGGAAATGTACTAGCAGTTTTAATCGTCCTTTGGCGAACATCAGGTTTAGCATTGCGATGATACCAGTATACATGTGATTGCATTTTTTTTTCTAGCTACAAGCTCTACAAATACGAGTTTAGTCAGTACAACTGTAACAAGTACCCAAGAATCGACTACATAGAAACAAGCTTTGTTTTTTTCATTCTTTTTCTAGATAAAAGTTCAACAACAACAACAGCAACTACTACGACTGCACCTCCGTCATCGGCCTGCGTATATAATACCAGTATAACTTTCTACAATGATCAATTTCTTTATTCTCCAACATCACAAACTTATGCAGCTGGGATGTTAAACAATCAATTTGGTGTTTTCAAAGCTTATAGCTATGGAAATGTAACTGCACAAGCTATATGGACTGCAAATCAAACTTCCACATCCGTTCCATGTTTTCTTGCTCTACAAACTGATCGTAATTTAGTTGTCTACGCAACGCGTAATCAAACAGTACTATGGGCGGCTAACATTTATAATAATGGCACTGGAAAACCATTCTGTTTTAAAATATCCGATTCTGGAAACCTAATCTGGACTGACAACAGTAACTCGATCGTCTGGCAAACAAATACAGCACAAACGGGATAATTCTTTTTTACTTTTTTTCTTACTCACATGTCCAACATAAACTAAGACTGATCAAAAAAAAAATCTATTTGCAATGAAGTTTTTCTGTTTTCAACCTTTTATTCGCGGTAATTGACCACATTGTCGGCAGATAGAATAATAACCAAATCGTTGAAATAGTTCCCATACCCATTCCAAATGACAATGTATATGGTGGGACTGTTTGAAAATAAAATGCTTCACTACATGACCATCCTAACCAGACCAGAAATGACCATAGAGTCGATAGATACAATGCACGGTGGTGCAAAGAGAATGCAGTTAATGTTCGTAAGACAGCAAATGTTAATGTCCACCAAACAATAACTCGTCGTAGGATTGGCACTGTCATGCCGTCATTGATTAAAATATTTGCACTACCAACGAATAGATGTTCTAACGATTCTGGTTTGCAGGCTAGAAATGCTGCGCCGATAAAATTGTATGCACTAACTATTAGTAACCAGTAGGAAAGATAGGAAAGAGCCATAAGACAAACTGTTTTGCTTATGAGTATCTCCGTTTGTAGAACTTTGTTTTAAAGCAAGAAAAACGAAATATAGTGTGTTTTATAATATTCATGTATTGTTATCACATCCCTATCAGTTGAATGCAAACATTATAAACTGCTTGTAAACTGAGAACAGTTTACTTGGATACTCTCTCTCTCTTACTACTTTCTAGCGAGTATTTATAAAATAAGAAATTGATAAAGCAGCTATTATAGAGCAAGTCTCGTTTGCATCGTTATGTTATATAGAAAATCGAACGTGTTCATCACTGTAAATAATTTTAAATATGATTTTCAAGTTTGAAAGAGTACCTCCAACGATACATGAATGCGTTCATTGTTTCGTGTCTCAAGTAATACAATTTATAGTTTATGATTCTTTATTTCGCGGATAGAAATCTGTTATCAGTTCAGGTAAACACACAACTGATGGTGAACAGCACAAATTAACAGTGCACAACTATATGTCACATTCTTGCACGAACTACGATAGTGTGATGGAAACCAAAATTTCTACTGAACGAAGAAGAAAGAATAGACCCATTGATTTTCTTTTTCATAGATCGTCTACCAGCATCTTTTCGAAAATCTTGTTCTTTTTTAATTCGGTTATCTGCGCATTCCAACTTCAATGAAAATCATGGTGATCGATTGAACTGTTTTATTGTCACAACTATTTAAAAAAAAAACAAATGTTTCGACAATCGGACTTGCTCTTTTTTTTTCAGATTTTAAAAACGCATCGTTGAAGGAATATCTATTGAAACAATTCTTCGAATATAATCGTTTGTGCTGGTTCGTAGGGTGCATACCACATTCCAAATTCCAATGCTGCTAAATGAATATGTAGTGTGATTTTACCATTGAGTTCAAGTTCTACTTCAATTGTATGTTCCGTATGTCCTGTGCATGCTGATTGCAATAATGATCGAATGTCTTGCACGTCCAAATACGTCGTACTCTTTTTCAAACGAAACAGCGCTTCCATTTGTTGTCGAATACTTTCGTAACGATGCAATGAATTAAAACTGACATTTGATTCAAAATTGCGATAGTCTTCGCCGGATGAAGAAGTAAATCCATAGCGGAGGAAGTGATTCGTTGCTAATATACAATCAGGGATATATGGCGGCGCTTGCAGAGAAGTTCTTAGACATCCTCCGTACCGATCGCCTTCTAATACAAATGCACTATTCTCCTGGTCTGATATTGTGGCGAAAACAAATATGCTACCAGGACCACAGATAGGCCCTTTCAGTTCACTGATAGCTTTGTCTGTCGGCCAACATTTTGAATCATTGTTAAGCGTTGAATCAGGTGTGAATTTTTCAAATGCAGCTTTCATATCGTCTTTCGTGATTGAGCGAGCATTAAGTGTTCGTAGTGCATGAGTTGCCACATAAGAAACAGGTGTCAAACCTTTAATCTGTCCTCCAATTTGTGAAGGTCCAGCATTTTCCATCGAATAGAATCCAGTTTCATTGACGCCAGATAGTACACCTACCATTCCGGGCCACGATAAGCTAACATAACGGTATTCTTTCGATGCGCTCGAACTATTGATAGCAAATAGTAGAGTAGTCGAGACAGTCACACGACGAATATCACATTCGCCATCCATATTGCGACCAGCAATGATTCGTTGATCAGCTGTTAAAGTATTCCCAACGACAACTTGACTACAGTTTGGATCATCCGTACGCGCATCTGATCTTATTGTTCGACGCTCAATATATGAATTCATGGCAAGAAGGTCAATCATATTAAATGGACGCTTCAGCTCATGAAGATAGAGCTTACAATCTATTCTTGCTTGCATTCCAAGTAGTATTCCTTGGATTTCACATAAATATTCAGTTGGATAATGGAAGAATTTCGATGATGGATCTACATATGCATAGAATTCCTTATATTTTGTTATCGATCCAAAGTTTTCTTCTAGTAAGTAAAAATAAAACCAATCGAGTATATGAGGAGCTAGTAGATATCCATGTGCATAACCTCGATCGCTGGGCGTAGAGGCATTTAATTGTAAAACTGGAATACGATCGATTCGATAGAATCGTGCCGTGTCTGTTTCTGTTGGATAACCGATAGCAAAGAATGAATGAGGTTTACGTAAAATAATATCAGCATTTGAATTCGAAATTGCATGTTGAGTCCATTTCTCGCCTGTTTCATTCGTACTCCATCCAAATGCTTGCTTCTCTGGATGCTCCAATGACCCATGTGTATCTGAGAAATCTTCATATGCAAAAATCGAATAATTACCTGGTGGTAGATTATCAATATTATAATTGCATGTATAAAGGATAGGTTCAGCCGATTGGCGAAATTGAACGTTGTTGCACGTGATTGTCACTGCCGGTTTGACATGTCCAAAGAGAAAGATTTCTTTAGTCAGAGGAAATTGGCTATCATCTGCTCGATAACATTGCACGACAATTTTCAAGAAGGATTCATTTCGAAAGTGCAAATCATCGAATGATGGGCAAGCCAATTGATAACGGACGATGTTCCCTGACACAAACATGATCGATGGACAACGAAAAAAGACGTCCTCGTGTTAGCATGTGAAATATTCAGAAAGAAAGATAAACCATTCTTGTTTATCACTAAGATAAGAAGCACAGTAACCGTATTTATATTCGAGATGATTATTTGTTTTCATTTTAGGTATGCTATCTCTACTTGTCTTTCTGTTGTTAATATGGATACGACCTGTTGCCTCGGTAGATTTGATGAGCGATACATGGACGGCAACCGATGGCCTTGGTCGTTCTCTTCCCAAAACAGTACCGCCACCACGACCAGATCGATTCGTTGGTATGTTTTATTTTCTCTGGCTTGGTTTTGAATCACCTGACGGACCATTTGACATCAGTAAAATTCTCACAGCTCATCCAAATGCAATGTTAGAACCAAATAATTCCGCATGGGGACCGATGACTCATTATCATCACTGGGGTGAACCTTATTTTGGCTACTATCGTTCAAACGATCAATGGGTTATTCGTCGACATGCGAGAATGCTGGTCAATGCTGGTGTTGATGTTATCTTCTTCGATGTCACGAATACTGCTGTTTATCTCGAGTCGTTTCGAGCTATATGCCAAGCCTTTTCCGATGTGCGTGCAGTAGGAGGATCAACACCGCAAGTTGCATTTCTCACACCTTTCGGATCACCGCTCGGAACAGTGCAAGTTCTTTTCGACAACATTTATAAGATAAACTATTATTCAGAACTGTGGTTTCGATGGGAAGGCAAGCCATTCATCCTTGCCAATCCACAATCCTTTCAAACGCGTCCGGATATTTTAAATTTTTTTACTTTTCGAACGCCTCAGCCTGATTATTTCACTGGACCAACTGGTGCCAATCAATGGGGTTGGCTAGAAATATATCCTCAACATATCTACAAAACGAGTACAAACATATCGGAACAAATGACTGTGGGTGTCGCACAGAACGCCGTTGGCAATCGATTGGGATCGATGAGTGAAGTTGGTTCTCATGGACGTAGTTTTCATAACAATACTATTCCATCGGGTAACACATTGACACCGTACGGATTGAATATGCAAGAGCAATGGGAACGTGTCATAGAAATTGATCCACAGTTCGTATTTGTTACTGGTTGGAATGAATGGATTGCTATGCGTCTATCGGAATTCGCTAGTATAAAACTTCCAGTTATGTTCGTCGATGAATTCGATTGGGAACATAGTCGTGATATTGAACCTTGCGCTGGTGGAGTTAGCGGAGGGTATCCTGAAGGTAGGCAGTGTGATTTGTATTCAGTTATCAATATGCAACGGTTTCTTAGGAAATTATTATCAGGATGCTTATTATTATCAATTAGTGAGCAATGTTCGTCGTTATAAAGGCGCTCGAACTGTTCCAATACCTACTGAACCAAAAACCATCAATATTGAACCAGATTTTACGCAATGGGAAACGGTTGGACCATCATTCATTGATTATATCAATGACGTAGAACATCGCGATGAAATTGGATACAACACTAGTATGCGGTACCAGGATGATACCGGTCGAAATGATATTACCTTAGTCAAAGTAGCGAGAGACATGAACAATGTTTACTTTTATGCTCGAACTAATAAGACACTGACGAATGCGAATAATAGTTCTAACTGGATGTTACTCTTTATTGATATTGATCAAAATTTTACGACAGGATGGGAAGGATTTGATATCGTAGTTAATCGTCACATTAATGGTTCACTTGCATCTATCGAACGAAGTCAGTCTGGTTGGATTTGGCAACTCGTTTCACAAATTGCTTTTGTCACTGTTAACAATGAACTACAATTCGCTATTCCCAGAACGTTATTAGGTTTCAATAGCACAGCTCCTATCAAGGTTAATTTCAAGTGGGTAGATAATATGATACATGACGGCGATATTCTCAGTCTTTTTCAAAATGGAGACACTGCTCCGGATGGTCGGTTCAGTTATATATTTAATGGTTAGGAATTGGGAAAAAATTGTACTTTTCAAACATGTTCAAACTCTAAACTACTTGAGCATGCGCTTCCTGTTTGGTTTTCTTTTGAAAAGCGCTCAATCCATCGTATTCATTGTCACCCCAATAGAAAATAAGATTCTTTTCTGTTGCACCTTGTCCATATGGATAATACTTCTGATAGTCTAATGTATTGCTTAGTCCTCCCTTTTGGTCGACCAGAAGAATCACATTTTGAACATTTGGTTTGATAGTATTTCGGAGAACTGTATTACCAGATGCATACGAAATCGAAATTTCTCCACCACCTGTATGATTGTTGTCATTTTGTTCAAGACGATTGTCAGTAAATGAACTATTCACCACTCGCCCACGTCTAAAGGCGTTCATTTTCGTTAATCATTAACAAAAAAAGAAACTCTTAAGAAATCATTTACTTAGAATCATATCCACCGAAGGCCAATCCATATTTGTCATTGTGATGAAGATAATTATTTCGTACAGTCATCTTCGTAGCTATTTGACCTTTATTCTCTGCACCAATTTCAATTCCCATGTCTGAATGGTGTACTTCATTGTTTTCTATGGTGATATTCGATGCTCCATCAACATAGATACCAGCTGCACTATGATCGTAAACCGAGTGAATGTTCCAAACTGTGTTATTCGCACATCGAGCATTTCGAACTCCCAGTGTACCGGCCCAGCTTTCTCCAGCTAGTAATATGTTACAGTTAACTTTTTAATTAGAGAAATCATCAAAAGTCATACCGATGAAATCGATTCCAATGTTGTTCATGTTATACACTTTGTTGTTCGTTACTTGAATCTCTTCAACATTTCCATTGAATGTCAAAGCTTCACTCCATGCTGGTTCACAATCATGAAGGGTGCAATTATCAACAATCACTTGTCGTCGACTCGTGTTCTGATTTGTGTTGTAAACAGTAATCGCCATTGCACCACCGTTTTCGCCACCTCCACGGATATCGTGAATGTGCAAATTTCGAAGTTCTACAAACAAAAACTATATTTTTGATAACGACAGGTTCAAAACCTACCAACATTGGTTCCAGCGCCAATAATTCTCACTCCACTGCATTCTGTCGATTTCAAACCTGTCAATTCTAAGTTGACAAAGCGGAGGTAACTTTTATTTTGAACAAAGATTATATTTAATGTTCCATCAGCGGATGCTTTTTTTGTGTCTCTGCCAGAAATAATCGGTGCACTGTTTGATGTCAAACTAGTGAACGTAATCGGTCCGTCTTGAGCATTGCCTTGAACATTAATTGTGACAGCTTCATAATAAGTACCAGCACCAATATAGACAGTAGAACCAGGTGTTGCTGAATTCGCTGCTTTTTGAACTGTTAACCAAGCAGTGGCTTCAGTAGTTCCTGCATTAGTATCCTTGCCAGATTTGGTCACGTAGTAAGATTTACCCGCCACTATTTAAAATAAACACATAAAACATGTCAAGCTCAATCATATGATAGGCGTTCGTGTGCATACTTATTTGCATCCATAATAGGGCACTGATCAAACATATAAGTTGAATTTGAAAAGACATATGATGAAAATCGTGAATACGAATGAGGTGGTAGATGTTTATGTCGTTTTTTTATATAATACATTGGTTGCGATTGAAAGTGCAGGCAAATATTTACACCTCTTCTACTGTTTAGTCATAAACGGTTTCTTTTCAAATTGTGTCATGCATAGCCTCCAGCGCAATGAATCCATTTTGTTTTGTATCAGAAACAAATCGAAAAATTTACCTTGTGAAAAGATGCCATTAGAGGCATTAGTAATCAATGTTTTTCTTGGTGACCATGCATTTGCAAATGTAAAATAATCATGACTACGTGTCGTCACCTTTATCGATTGAAACGATGATTAGATTTTTCAATTTTTTCTTTCTCTCACCTTTTCACCATCTGACAATGTTGTCGTTGTCATGTGACTGGCAAACACGATATATCTTTATTCAAAACTTATGTAAACAAATGTTTCTACTCCAAGGCACGTTTACCAACACTGGTTTGTGCATGCATCTCTTGCTTTGTATTCTCTTGAAATGTAGTGAGACCCTGGTATTCTCTATGTCCCCAATAGAAGATAAGACTTTCTTTTGTTGCACCTCGTCCGTTCGGATAGTACTTTTGATAATCGAAGTGATTATTCAAACCCCCTCTTTGACTCGCTACTAGGATTACGTTCTGTCTGTTTGGCTTTATTGTATTGCGCTGCACTATATTACCAGAAGCAAATGAAATGGAAATTTCTCCGCCACCAGTCAGATGTGTATCATTCTGTTCAAGATGATTGCCAGTAAATGAACTATTTGTCACTGTACCACATCTGTAAAGTATCAGTACACATTTATTGATACTACCAAAATATGTGTGAATATAACTTACTGAGAATCATATCCACCAAAAGCTAAGCCATATTTGTCATTGTGATGAAGATAATTATTCCGAACAATCACCTTTGTAGCCATTCGACCTTTATTCTCTGCACCAATTTCAATTCCCATATCTGCATGATGTACTACGTTGTGCTCTATGGTGATATTCGATGCTCCATCAACATAGATACCAGCTGCACTATGATCGTAAACCGAGTGAATGTTCCAAACTGTGTTATTCGCACATCGAGCATTTCGAACTCCCAGTGTACCGGCCCAGCTTTCTCCAGCTAGTAATATGTTACAGTTAACTTTTTAATTAGAGAAATCATCAAAAGTCATACCGATGAAATCGATTCCAATGTTGTTCATGTTATACACTTTGTTGTTCGTTACTTGAATCTCTTCAACATTTCCATTGAATGTCAAAGCTTCACTCCATGCTGGTTCACAATCATGCAGGGTGCAATTATCAACAATCACTTGTCGTCGACTCGTGTTCTGATTTGTGTTGTAAACAGTAATCGCCATTGCACCACCATTTTCGCCACCTCCACGGATATCGTGAATGTGCAAATTTCGAAGTTCTAGAAACAAAAAGGATAATTTTAATATCGATAAGCGTGAAACCTACCAATATTCGTTCCTGGACCGATTATTCTCACTCCACTACATTCTACCGCTCTCAAATTTGTTAGTTCTAAATTGACAAAACGTAAATAGCTTTTGTCTTCAATATAGATGACATTGAATGTTTCATCGGCAGATGGATTCTGTGAAACTCTACCAGAAATAATTGGCATGTTGTTTGATATCAAACTAGTGAACGTAATTGGCCCATTGTGAGCATTTCCTTCTACGTTAATCGTAACCGTTTCATAATAAATTCCAGGACCAACATAGACAGTAGAACCTGGTGTTGCCGAATTCGCTGCTCTTTGTATCGTTAACCAAGCAGTTACTCTACTTGTTCCAGCATTTGTATCTTGACCAGATTTCATTACATAATACGATCTGCGCGCCACTATGTAATAAACGGATACCCTTCTATCGAGAACTATTATTGTAGACTCGCAAATAAAAAAAAATGAATATGTCATATCAGACAGAAAACTTTATGTTCAACATCTCAATGGTACATTTTATCAGATATTCAAAAAACATGTATTCATGTTTCAATATTTATTCACTTACTTCCATCTTGCGTCCTGGGTGAAATTTTGTTCACTAAATATTGAACTAGCACAGAGTGTTGCATGCTCAATTAGGCAAATCTTCTGCATACGTACTTATTTGCGTCCATAAAAGACCGGTGGCTAGGTACATGGAATGCAGTCGATCAAACATGATTGAAAATGATCAATGTGAATGAGATGTCAGATGCTCGTATCGTGCGTGAACATATCAGAAGAAGTTTACATTGCTGATAAATATTTCCTTTGCAAAGTGCGTCACGCATCGCTCTAGTATATGAAAAAATTGGCAATAAAAGTGTTAGTAACCAGTGTTTTCTCTTCATGACTATGCCTTTGCAAATATAAATAAATATGCTTCGGTGTCACCGCCTCTTCAGATCGAAATGATGATTATATATTTCAATTTTTTCTTTCTCATTCTCCGACAACAGTGTCACTTTCATGTGATATGCGATCGCCACATATATTTTATTCGAACTTTATAGGAAAAAGCGTTTACGTCCAAAAGCACGTTTGCTAACGCCGAGTTCTGCATGCACTTCTTGTTTGGCATTCTGTTGAAAGGCAGTCAAACCATCATACTGCGTGTTTCCCCAAAAGAAGATAAGACTTTCTTTTGTAGCACCTTGACCATTCGGATAGT
This sequence comes from Adineta ricciae, assembly GCA_905250025.1. NCBI lineage: Eukaryota > Metazoa > Rotifera > Eurotatoria > Adinetida > Adinetidae > Adineta > Adineta ricciae. The sequence continues at coordinate 19,386 of CAJNOJ010000296.1, read as the reverse complement.
ACTTTTGATAGTCGAATTGATTATTCAAACCACCTTCTTGACTGGCAAGTAGAATTACATTTTGTGAGTTCGGTTTTATCGTATTACCATAAACTACATTGCCCGAAGCAAATGAAATTGAAATTTCTCCACCACCGGTAAGACGTACATCGTTCTGTACAAGACGATTATTCATAAATAAACTATTGGTGACTTGACCACGTCTATAATGTATTCACGTACACGTATTTTCATGTCACGAGAGTATGCATAAATATAACTTACTGAGAATCATATCCGCCAAAAGCTAAGCCAAATTTGTCATTGTGATGAAGATAATTATTCCGAACAGTCATCTTTGAAGCCACTCGACCTTTATTCTCTGCGCCAACTTCAATCCCCATGTCCGAATGGTGTACTTCGTTATATTCGATAGTGACATTCGATGCTCCATCAACATAGATGCCCGCTGAACTACTATCATAGACGGAGTGAATATTCCACACGAGGTTATAAGCACAGAGACCATTTCGCACTCCAAGAGCACCGAGGAAGCTTTCTCCACCTTTAGAGAAGGAAAGAAATTATAAAATTTCTGACAACCGGCTGAGTTCTACAGACCAATGAAATCGATTCCAATGTTGTTCATGTTATACACTTTGTTGTTAGTCACTTGAAAGTCTTCAATATTTCCATTGAATGTCAAAGCTTCACTCCATGCTGGCTCACAATCATGAAGTATACAACTATCAACGATCACTTGTCGTCGACTTGCCGTTTGATCTTTATTGTAAACCGTGATTGGCATTGCTCCGCCGCTCTGTCCACCGCCACGAATATCGTGAATATGCAAACCTCGAAGTTCTACAAACAAAAACTATATTTTTGATAATGACGACCTCAAAACGTACCAACATTGGTTCCAGCGCCAGTAATTCTCACTCCACTACATTCTACTGCTTTCAAATCTGTTAATTCTAAATTGACAAAGCGCAAATAGCTTTTCTCTTGAATAAAAATGATGTTCATGGTGCCATCAGCAGATTCTGTTTTAGCCTGTTTGCCAGAAATCACTGCTGGACTATCATAGATCAAGCTAGCGAATGTAATTAGTCCATCTCGGACATTTCCTTGTACATTGACCGTTACCGTTTCATAATATGTTCCAGGACCAATGTAAACCGTGGATCCGGGTGTTGCCGAATTCGCTGCTTTTTGAACTGTTAACCAAGCAGATGTCTGACTCGTTCCTGCGTTGGAATCCAAGCCAGATTTTGTTACATAGTATGTTCTACCGGCTACTATATAACAACAATACAGAAGACTTTATATTTCATCATAAAAAGTTTTTGCACATACTTGTTTGAGTCCAAAGTAGAAGAAAAGTGAAACAAGCAAGTCCTGTTTGCATGATCGTTATAAAATTTGTTTGACGAAATGTAATTCTTCTTTAAATACCATACACGTATTTACCAACTAAAGTGCAAGGCACTATTTATATGTCACTTATTAGACGTCGCTCTCAACCTGTTTTCTATTTTCTATAACGCGCCCCTTTCTCAATATCAATTAGTTTTTCTTGCGTGTCAAGTGAATTGCATATCAGTAACATGTTTCTGCATGGCTTCCTTCATTAATTGAGATAATTTATTTCAAGTTTTCAAAAAAGAAAAGGGTATACAGATAAATAGAGTAGGAGGGCGGAATGATACGACAACATTTGTTTTTGTGTGCTTTTATTTAGTGATACCTGCGCCTGTATGAGTCGCTGTCAACGTTGGTCGAACTCGATGTTGATTTTTGCCACATGTAAACATCATAATACATTCTTGTCGGAATTCTTTAAATGTGAGAAAATAAAGTGGAAACGATAAGATATGATAAGTATACAAAAATGAATCTAAAATTTTAACCGATATTGGTGGAGGTATGTCAGAAAATGCAGAAGCAATGTTTGCTGGTACTGTCATGATCAGAAAGAGACATGTTGTAATAACCAGTGTAATCGAAATCGCTCGGTGATTAATTCGGGATTGTTGAATCAATTGTGTTTGGTGACGACGATATAAATGATAAATCACTCCACTGTTAAGTGTCACCATGAGAATAAATGGTGCAAAATTGTACACACCTAAATTGACATAATCCCATAAGGGATAAATAATATATAGTGGAGAATTGGGACTGATTCTCCCGCTTGGTCGGTAGTAACAGGTGAAAATCAGAAAATGCAAGTTGAATAAAGTAAGAATTGAGATGACAGATGCAATGATGATTAAAACACTTTTTTCTCGACTGAACCATGTTCGATGAAGCCGACTGATCGATAAATACCGATCCAGACAGATAAAAACTCGTAACCAAGCTGACGATTGACAGGCAAAATAATTCAAAAAGCCAAAAATCTTGCATGTTGCAATGGTGTATGTCAATAAGACATAACCGTGCACAGCTTGAAGATAATGATCGAGATTCCATCCGTATAACATCAGAATATCGAAGATCGCGATGGTGCGCATGTAATGAATGATTGGTTGCTTTTTCGTATCACGAAACGTTGATCGACAAAGTACAACAAACGTTAAGATATTCAACGAAGTACCAACAATGACTAAAGTGAATGGATAATACGCAACAACTAAGGAATCGCTTGCTGTACTTGTGCTGTTCGACATCTTTGTGGAAAAAAGTCTCTTGTTAGATAGATGAAAGTATTTATATTGCAAGCCGTATTTATATATGCTGAACGCTGACAAGATTCTATTTCCGAGTAGACTCGCTCTTTTTAATCAGGATATTAAAGAACTATTTTATTAAGAACAAAAAATAAGTTTTCTTTTCTTTAATTGAAATAAAATTCATTATTCTAATAGCATCTTCGTCGTTTTTTGTATTTGCGTGTTACTAAAAGTTCCTGTCTTACATTTAAAAGGCGCTATTTTGAATGGCAAAATAAATTCTGAAAACCTGATATCTACTGGCGACAAGTATTTCTTGAAAAGTCAGATTAACTTGGATTCATTCATATGCCCTCATACATAAAGCACATATTGATTATCAAATATCGGCTGTGAGCTTGCATGCAAACAAGAAACTGTTTGCTTGTATGATTATTAGAGACAAGTGAGTTTGTGTTATCGGAACTTCTTAGTTTATTGTGAAAATGAAAAGTTACACGCGTGGAAAAACACTCCTCTCGATGCTCTCTCTTCACACTATCACACGTACATATTTAGGTACTTCTTCACTTTAGACACAGTGCAGAACAGGTAAGAAAAATTATTGGAGAGAGAGACGACCAATCGAATGTATAGAACGAAAAAAGAGAGATAAAACATATAGATAGACACTGTAGATGACCTCCCTGTAATTTATATTTCTTACCGTCAGTTAGTCGTGTTAGTTTCGCCAAATACCAATCATGAGTTGCAAATTCATTACATTGCTCAATTATTTTAGGAATTACAGGTAGTAATTTAAGGTGTTGTAGGAATTTAATATTAGCTTCGTCTGATATCATAATCTTATGAATTCGTCGTACATTTAAAGTGTCAAGATCATTCAAAGTAATGTTCATCATAAATATTAAGTTCGATAAGAATGATATTTGTGAAAAATATATTTAATGTTTCGAAATGGCAAATGAGTCGTTATATATTCATGTCCCATTTATGAGACAAATTATTTGATCTTCTTTTCTATGCTCTTTAATTAGATACTTTTTATTTTTATATTAATATAAGAAGATTAAACAATTATCAAACGCATCACTTATCAATCATATTTCTGTGACAGCATTATACTGTCATCTACAGTGTCTATCTATATGTTTTATCTCTCTTTTTCCGTTCTATACATTCGATTGGTTGTCTCTCTCTCTCCAATAATTTCTCTTTCCTGTTCTGCACTGTGTTTAAAGTGAAGAAGTACCGGTATAGCAATTGATATAGGCAGAGAGAGCGAGAGAAAAAGTATATGTATATGAGAGAGATGTCGCCTATAACAATGATTCATTTTGTTTAATTACATAGTGACGCATAGGGTAGGCTTGTAGAAAAGAAAAATATATATTGCATTGCCTCTCGTTGTACAGCTGGAATGGATTAAAACTTCATTTGAAATAGTTTGCTGAAATTCAGTATAAAAAATTACCATTTGTAATTTCTCATCATTCGATATCATGGCTTTTCATCAATTGGATTTTTCTCTTGTTATATTGGCAATGATTGTGCTTTGTTCGTCAATGATAAACGCACAATACATGCCGTTTATTCGAGATGCTCGATACAATAAACAGACCAAAACAATCGATATTCAAGTTCAGTATAGTGGTGGTTGTGCCGAACATGAATTTCAACTCAAAGTTGGCTCTTGTCGAGAAACTTATCCTGTTCAATGTGATGCGAAGTTGATCGACTTAACAGTAAACGATTATTGCGATGCGATCGNAATGTGTCAGTGCCGAACCATGTTCGACGTCTGTAGGTAAAATTTGACTATTCATGGATTCTTTTAGAAAAAATAAAAGAAAAAGTCCTGATGTGAGTATATATAATAGTGTTATCGGTGTGTTACATAAGAGAATAGAGGAGCATGCAAAAAGGAAAGGTAACAGTATGTTTTGTGTCTTTTTCTCGTTGTTATGTAAGATGAAGGACAATATTTATTCTGTTGGTTACATAAGATGTAGACTTTTTTATGATATTTATAATCGTGAAGATACCAAAGGATTATTTTTGATAAACTTGATCAGATGTTCGGCGATTTCGTGGGGTTTATCTTCTTGTAAGAAATGTCCAGCTTCGGTAATTGTCGTATGTGGTTGATTTTTGGTGCCTGGAATCATTGATTGCAGAGCTTTGTCAAGACCAGCTGTGATCGGATCGGAATCCGAGAAAAGCGTTAGAAAAGGTCGACGGAAATTCTTCAAATTCTTCCATGCTTGACGATTATATTCCGATGATGGATTATCCGGAGTGATGGGAACTAACAATGGAAATATTAAAGCACCTGCTTGGTATTTCTCATTTGGAAATGGAGCATTGTATGCATCGATTTCTTCCGGTTTCATATCTTTGACCACTCCGAACTTGATTACGTTGCCGACATCCATTTCTGTCTGCTGTGCTGCAAAATTGCGCCATTGAAGAAAACCTTGTGAAATTTTTCCATCACCAGTAGGTAATCCACCATTAGCAACGGCAACTCGAGCAAAACGATCACCGACTCCGTTCGTTCCAACCAATTGTAAACCAATTAAAGAACCCCAATCCTACGTTTCAGATATTTGAAATTAATCGTCTACGAGGGAAGCGTATTACCTGACAAAACAATGTAATATTGTTTAAATTCAGTTTTTCAATAAACTCTCGTATCCAATTCACATGTCTTTGATAAGTATAATCTTCTTTATTGGCTGGTTTATCCGATTTTCCAAATCCAATCAAATCAACTGCTATAACTCGATACTGGCGTAAGACTGGAATAAAATGTCGATACAAATAACTCCAGCTTGGCTCGCCGTGTAACAATAAAATCGTGTCCGGACTATTCTTGTTTCCTTCGTCTAGATAATGTAAACGTAGTTTTGTTCGGCCATTACCGATCGAGCCCGGATTTGCTAAATCAATGTAGTTTGGTCGAAATGGATAATCTAAAAGATTATCAAATGCCGATTCGGGAGTACGTAAAACTCCCGTATCTGATGACATTATATCTGAAAATGAAATTTTCGTTCTCGCTTCTTATCTGTATTCTTTGCTTATATGTGACTTTGTTAACGAACACGACGAAAACGTGTCTACTACTTTTTTTCTCTTTCGTTCTGTATAGCAAATAGAATTACGCATCCCATGACACCGGACTGGTTTCGATATGTCGCTTATGATCATTAGGCACATTCACTCGCGCATTTGAATATACGCGATTTTTCACTCGGAATTGATTTTAATGATTGACATAACGATGATCTTAACAATAACATTCCTCTGACTAATAAATTTGTTGCCAGTCGACTTTCGTTCAAGAGCAGGTCAATTTTACAATTAGCAATGAATGAATGACAAATGAGAATAATACATTCAAAAGATAAAGGTACGTGGAAAGTTTCATTTCCACTCAAAAGAGCTCTTTCTCGTTCGAAGAGATGGGGAAACAGTGACAAAGGGGCTCTGCTAAGGGATCATAAGATCCAAAGGGTTGATTTATTCCACGAACAAAAATAGAGTAGGGCATAGGGCCGACAAATCGAATGATGAATGAATTGCAAGGCTACAGGTATCGCATTACTTCTTGGATAAATATAAAAGCTTGATACATATTTTGCTTCTGGATCAAAAATCCTTGGATAGAAAAATCTTCAAAAAAAAGTATGAACTTAAGAAAACTTCAAAATCAAATCATTAGAGAAGAACGAATGTTCCGACGAGATTGACGAGTAAGAACATCCATGCGATCCTTAAAATAGTACCGAGCGATGTTGGAGGAACAGAGCTAACGACGTCACGAATAACAAGGTCACGTGTGGACACGAGGTTGTAGAGGGTATCTTGTGCGCTGACACGTACAACTGCACTCAAACCACGACCTGTAGAAGGTACTGTCCAACGGAAAATGGCGGTAGCAGGATTGAATGTAGCAGAGGCTGGACCTTGAACTAATGTATAAGTGATATCTGTTGTATACGGGCTGATTGCTGTGAAATTAATTGATACTGAGGCGTTTGCATTAACCGCAAGAGTTAACGGCAGAGATGAATTGAATTCTGGTGCATAACGTTGATCTGCTTCGGTTTGAGCAATTGTGTTTGCAACAAGTCTTGATGCTTCTCCCAGCGATAAGTCGTTTGTTACAGCTATGTCATAATAACATGTTTGTTGAGCTACAGTCCAGGTCGATTGATTTGTTGCTGACGAAGCAATACCACATGCGGAGCGTATTGCATTCATTTCTGCTGTCGAAAGTTCAGGTAATTCAAATAATGGTCTATACTGAAGAGTTTGATTTGCATAAAACAGAGCCGAATCACCGGATTCATAGTAGAAAAATGACTGACTTGGATTGATTGTCCAAGCCTGACCGAATTCATAATGAATCTGTTCTAATGTGAGTGTACTTGGTTGACCAACAACAGTTCCATTCGGTGTACGAAGATCATTGGTGGGATCATTGTCGTATAACCCAAGAAGACCGAATGTTCGTTGCAGATGTGCGTTGGAAACTGAGATACCAAGGTTGAGTAGGAGACCACCTGTAACTGGAATTGGCGTAATTTGAATACTGATTCCAATTGACCAGGAAAGTGTTAAGGCACCATTTGTTCGATTTTTCTCTAGAACGAGTTCTGGGAAAACGATGGCCAGTGAATTGTTCGACGAAATCCTATCATCATTAGTAATATCAAGATCGAGAGTTTCATTTCCACGTCGGACAATGAGCGTATTTCGTCGTGAAATCGTAATACTCATGCGTTTCGCATCGGGATGATTTGACTTCGCTGCAAAACCACGAATAACTGTTACTGTATTGCTAGTTGAATTCAATGGGGCAGTGCGGACTTGCGAATTAAAAACAAGTGTTTGTGTCGATAGTGCTGAATCTGTAACTGCTAAATAAGTGTATTCGCCATAGCCATTGAATGTATACGCGGTTCCATCGAGAGTGATAAAATGTGGATCACCCCACGCGCCACCGGATGGATTTCGCGTGTTACTGCCACTACGTATTGGTCGGAGACGAAAGTACGTTTCACAGTTCTCAAAATTCGAATTCGACAAACAACATCCAATATATGGTAGGATATCACCAAAGAAATGAAGAATAGGTAAAGAGCCAGGTCGATAACGATCGTCGGTTCCTGCACCTGTACCATGAGTGATCAGTTGACCTTCGCCATCATAGCAGCATTCGGCTCCGGATTGAGCTTCATTCCGTGTCAGTGATACATAACATGCAACAGCGGACGGTTCGTCGTGTCCTTCTCGGCCGCGATGAAGCGCACAATTCAAAGGTGAATCCTGATTATATTCGGAGCACAGAGGATCTGCTTCATAACAACAGCGTGCCACACGTGCTTGAGACAATCTTAATGGACACAACAAGAGGTTTTCATTCCATGTGGTTGGTTCGGGCTCTCCCGCTGCCCACCTTTGGCAATAATCTGTCGATCCGGCCGTAGTATCATTTAGAACAAATAAAGCTGAACTCAAGGCAGCATAGATAAGGTTGGTTTCCAAATCGAGTGCGACAATACGAAAGAAGATGGGCTGTGTGTAAGTACTACCAAGCGATGCAATAGTAACACTTGTTGATTGTAAACCAGCAGTCGGAGCGATATTTGATTGTAGAACAGTATGAGTGTTGAGTATGATACCGCCATTTGTTTCGTTTAATATTACGCTCCACATTTGTACTTGAAGTTGAATGGTTTCATTGGGCCATGTCTTCATTGTTCTATCAGAAAGAAACCATTGCAGAGTAATTTCACTGCCCACCGCAATGCTGAGTTGTTCCTGATTAACAACTATAACTTCACTATCATCGCTTGAGATCATTCCGAACTCTGTACGTGTATACGTGAATGTACTAGGAAACGCTTCGTATGTCCAACCGCCGTTGATGCTTAAATAAACATTAGCAAACGTGGGTAAAGGAACGGATGGAGTCAAGCAAATTGCTTGGAAATCATCGATGACAATGGCATCAACTTCTAGTGAGTCGCCAAATCGACATTTGACAGCGGACTCACTCAAATTTGTAAAGCATGGACCTTGAATAGTAATTGCTGTTGAACCAAGTTGTGAACCGCGGCGTGGTCGAAATTGCATAGTCGAGTTTTCTCCGCAACCACCAAGGGTAATTGTATCCGTATCAATTCGAAAAGCGAATAAACCTGGAACATTGACGTTACTGATTTCTGTAAGACGAATGATGTCCGCCGTTCGAGAATAGGGTAACAACTGAAAAATGACTCCATCGCCGGCATTGAAACCAGCTTGTCCCGAAGTATACGCTGAACTGTTTGTATATCCGGGATTAGCCCATTGCATATCGTGGTATAGCATGAAAGCAAAACTACGCATTGAATCTGATACCAGCACAATTTGAAATGTATTTTTTTTGTTTGTTTGTTGAGAAAAAGCTCCAACCCGATACCATGTACCAGTTATGATCATTGTCGGATTGAATGAATGTTCACTGGGAAAAAACTGTTGAACGTACGATGTGGCTTTTTCGAATGCAGTTGTATTATCTTCATTGCTATATATGTGATAGAATACTTGGTTACCTGATGGAATGTAACCTCGCGTATCTATATCTGACCAAAATCCCGCAATAAGACGACGGTCATCACTCAATGGAAACGGATCTGGCACGAAAGTTGATATTGGACCAAGAAATGAAAAGAGGCCATTGTTGGCTAAATAGATTTTCCGATGGTTGTTATCGAAATAAGGGAAGTTGGCGGGTAGAGACAACGCATTTGTGCTTCCATCATCATTGGCTGGAAAGATTTCATCGCCAGCTTGTGTTCCAAATGGAAAAAATTCTTCCAGAGAAACACTATGAATCGCATTGATCATACACACAACAAGCAAAACTGTTTTTAAAAACATTTTTGCTGCTCTGTGAGGTAAAAATGCAAATAAATGCCACTCGTCAGCTATTTATATGTGAGAGTGCGCCATTCAGTAATGATTCAGATTTTTCACGGAACAAAAAAATTACGTGCAGCGAGAACTTATTCCGTTTCGGGTCTCCCCCGTGTTTGTTCTGATCATGACGTCACAGACAGTATGAAAGAAATCACGAATTATTTATTGACACAAGCGACTGGCATCACTGTGATGAATACAAACAATTTGGCGGAAGAGTAAAAGAAATCACATGAAATTTCTCTCTTATGCACTTTCGTCGTTAACACAAATACTCAACTACACAAAAGGCTGCATACAGTACACATTTGGAGAATCATCCATTTGGCTCGATGTTTGTTTGCCAAATAGTCGATCCGCTACCATCGACATACATAAGAATACCCGTATCTAACATATTCAAACAGAATGGCTCTCCGTAAACTCGACTAGCGGTATTAGCTGACCATAATACAGTTCCGACACTTGCGGCGTAAACAACCAAGTTACGATCTCCTTGAGCTACGAAATAAGCTTCATAAGTTGTTGGTTTCTGCTTTGCATTCCAAATGGCCGTTGCCGTTACGTTTTGATATCCGTACGCTTTGTACACACCAAACTGATTGTTTAGCATTCCTGCAGCATAGGTTTGTGACGTTGGTGAGTAAATAAATTGATTCTTATATAGAAACGCACTACTAGTGGTATTCGCACAAAGAGAAGATGGTGGAGCTGAAAGAAATGTTGTCATTTAATTAGTGAAATGTAAATTTTGTTTTTAATTTACTGGAAGTGGTGACAGATGTTGTGGTGGTGCTAGAAGTGGTTGTTGATTCAGCTGCAAACAAAAAAATCGACAAATAAAAATGAAAGTCCGATTTTCCATAAACTTACTGTTTATTTGAATTGAAATCATCGACTGATTGATGAATATGAAAGTCGCATTCGCTTGGTATCCAATAAGGATCGAAGTATTATTTGAAAGCAACTGTTGACAAGTTTGGTTTTGTGAAAAATAGTTGATAGCGGATACGACTGCATTCAATCTTATCATACTGCATAAGCACTGTTCGCGAGTTAAGTTTGATAAAACGCTTATTATCGTACTAATCATGATATGGTTGTCTATTACACCAATCTTACTTGAATTTATCAACGAAATCAAGGATAAAACTATTGTAAGCCAAAACATGCTTTTGTTGCTTCAATGTACTTTTCCACAGAAGACTTTTGTTGAAATGAACATGCTTCTTTCTTGCGCGTTTCTCATGCTGTTATATAAATGTTTAATTACTAGATATATAATTATATCATGTGTTGCTTTCTTAAAGAAAATTGTAATATACTGCTGTTTCTATTTCAATACAAAACAAACTTTTACGTGTATCTAGAAGATTAAATATAAACACATCCGCGCTCAGTTTATGACAAGGAATTCTAGAGATTTGTTCGGCTTATGAGTGTTTTCTATTGAGATTTTTAGAAGTTAAGAAGATTAAAAATCAACATTTGAATTTAGCTATTTATACATTTTTTTGAATATATGCTACAAACGAAATTCTCTTAAAACCCAGAGCGTTTGTTACTCTTTACTCGGTATGTATTTTAGAAGAAATACTGGCAAAATTTAAAGACGCTCAAGAAATCAGAATCTCTCATGTTCATTTGATAACTATTCATCATTTACCCACAGAAAGAGTCAAAGACGAAACGGAATTTTCCTCTGTCAGGAACATCAAGCTTTGATGTAGAACATTCGCTCCATAAAACAATATGCCGAATATTAAGGCTCAAGAAGTAACAATAATTGCTCTACAACTTTCTGTCTTGTTCACTTTTTCGAAACTCTTCATATTACAACGTAAAAATCTGTACTATGTCTATAGTCATCATCATTTCAGCCTCTCAGAATGCATAAGAAAAAATCAAAATCGAATATCTTTTGGCTGAATTTTGTTTGAAGACTAACGCGTGCTAAATAATTGAAGAACTCATTCAGTATATAACACCCTTTCAGTGTAGGACGAAAAAACACATGCTTCGCATTTCTTTTTCGTTGGTATGAGTCATTCGTGATATAATGTAGACTACAAGAGCAAATGTATTGCTGTTGCAAGTTATTTCAATTTTTGGGAGAGAGAGCAGTAGGTAAAAGATAAGAAAAGAAAGATAAAACTGCTGCAACGAGGGTGAAGGTGTCCCCTTTTTTTTCAACTTCCTCTCTAAGTATAATTTAATTCAGCAAGAGGTTTCTCTATTGAAAGGAAGAAAACCACATATGGTGCCATCTAAAAATATTGTTTCGTTTTACAAATACGTTGATGGTATTCACTTGAATCGATTATGCTACGCAAAGAATTGCTCCATATGCCGTTGGAAAACGGTGTTCGTATTGCTTATCGTTTATCACATTCGATTGATACATCATTGCCAAGCATCGTTATGCATCATGCTTTCTTAATGAATTCTCGATTTTATGATCAACAATTTAAAGATAGTCGATATTCAAATTATAATCTTATATCAATCGATGCACATGGTCATGGTGAAACAATCGGTCGTGGGAACGACTTTACATTCTGGGACTCGGCTGCCGATTCGTTACAGCTTCTTACCAAACTTGGCGTTGATCAGTTCTACGCTATGGGGTCTACACAGGGAGGTTTTATTGCTTTGCGCATGGCACTACTGGAACCTAATCGGGTGAAAGGTTTGATATTATTATCTACTTCGGTTTATGCAACACCGCAACAGCTCAAAACTTATATGCAAGCATCTCGTGATCAATGGTGTAGAACAAAAATTCCTTCAGATGAAGCAATGTTGGTGCGAGCAGCATCTTTTGGCGGACCTACGCGTGTCGGTAGAAAAGTATTCAGAAAAATTCGAGATATGTGGATACAACGGTATGCGGGTGCTGAATGTTATGATCCAGCATTGAATTGTCTTCTCAATCGCGAAGCAATTGATGATCAACTGGAGAAAATCACTGTGCCAACGTTAGTTTTACACGGAACCGAAGATCGTATATTTACAGTTGAAGAAGCACAAACATGGACATCGAAATTACCTAATTTATGGAAATTCGTAATCGTCGAACACGGTGTTCATTATCTTTCTTTAACAGAACCCGGCATCGAAGTAGCTGCTCAATTAATTCCTCAATTTATCAATGAAACATCATAAGGATAAACCCTTTTTTTTATTAGCTTAAAATATCATCGATCCATCATCAAATACTCTCGAAATGTAACGAGCAATTCGTTCTGGTCCGAGTTTGTTAATCACACTTTGACGAATAGTTGCATAAAGATCGCTATTCAACGTAATACTTTCATATGCGATCTGAATGTTCGCTGCGTTTTTAGCAAATTCATGTAGCAAGAAGATATCGTTGCCAATACTTTCTGAAGTTGTCAGTGTTACATACAATTGGAGAACAGACAAATCACCGGCTTTTTCATCGACTATCTGCACCTGAATGTTATAAGTATTGCCATCACTTGAATCTTTGGTGAATTCTACAATTACAGGATCATCCGCTTTCATTTGTTGGAATCTTTCGAAACTACGACTTAAGATATTCTGTAATTCAGGATTGATTCGGTTGGCTAACGATGTTGTGATAACAGATTTGAGAGAAACGCGGTCAGTGCTCGGAGTAAATGGTGTGAATTTTGCAGAGGACGACACAATCCAAGCAAGAGTTGATAAAGTTCGTTCGTATACTTGATACCATGACGAAATTGCTGATCGAGGTGCTTTCGCATTAGCGGCTAACTGAATAAGTAGATGTGAATAGAGCACATCTTGTTTAGATTGATTGGTGACTGATCCACTTATCATATGTAATTGACCGGCATCCATGTAACTGGCTCTACCTTGATTATAACTGATGCCACTTTGAGCATTAGTCAAAGCACAAAATGTGACAGTGAGTGATAACAGATATAACAGCATGTTGTAAAATATAATCGTTTTATAACAATGAAACGTATGCATACAAAAATGAAGTTATTTGTATGAGAAAATGGAAAGAGAAATACAATACTAAGCGCTATGTTGATATAAAAGAGAAGATTAACGGTACATTTCAAGGCTTATTTCTTTCGGAAAGCTATTAAAATGGAATGAATCAACACCGATACTGATTTAAAACCATGACGTACATGTTTTTTTCCACTGTGCATGATCAGCACCATGGCTTGGCCATTATTTCTCGAATTATAGAAAGTACAATACATAGGTTCGTAAAATAATATCGAATAAACTTGGAGGTGAATTTTCTCTTCGATGACCATTGTCGTATTCTACAACCGACACGTGAAAACAGTGGACTTTTCCATTATTGTGTTCTGACTTGAGGACTAATATTTCTCCTGTTGTTTCTGATGCCTCCGATAATAACATACATGCCGAACTCATACGAATTTGAATTAAGGAATTCAAATACTGCTTTGGAAAAAGTCATTACAATCCAACACCGAGTTTTTCCTATTATATGTATAATGATAACTTTAATTAGCTTCCGGTGTCTTTCTCATCTCTATGTAAGTTTCTCTCAAGTTCACCAACAGAGTTTCATTTTTCGACATGTTCACAAATCATGTATATATACAGAACATGAAAGATATTGGCAAAGTTTTTGGTGGTTCACTATCTACTTAAACTAAGCTTCACAATTCTTCAACTATTAGGTAACATTCGTGAGAGGTATGCGCGATTGGTTAACGATCATGTTGCATTTCAAAACGGCTGCCTTCTTATTTCGTCTGTGTTTTACCGATTTTCAATCATACGTACTGACATACAGTCACAGTACGCTGCTAAAATCCGCACCCTTTGGCTTTATTTCGAAACAAATATCGTATATTATGAATCAATAGCAAAGATAACTTTGAATGACTCCAATCAAATGGCTTTCACGATGGATGTACAATTTCAAGCGCTGCTAATGGTATGATAGTCGAAAATGATTGACTGAGGATGAATTTCATCATTATGTGTGTTGTATCTTAATTAAACATTTTTCAGAAAATGTCATCTTTATTTGCTCTTTTACTTATGGCTTATATATCATAAAATTCACCTTTTCAACAACTATTACCGAGAATCACAATTAAAACATTTTCATCATCATGCACATGTTGTTTTACAACGATCGACACGTAGGTGAAAAGAGAATGAAAAGAAAAACCGAAGTACGAGGTCAACATACTCTATAAAATAAGTAGGATTGATTGGATCGTGTAAGGCAGAAAATGCCGAATGATTCGAGTACATCAGCAATATGTATTAATAGCAATGATCAGAATCCTAAAATCGGTTTAAGTATCATGCAATGGTTGAAGAAATTCAGCTGTTTCAAAGTAGAAACGCGTGGAAGTGATCGTATCTTGCCCGAAGATCGAACTGATTCTACTATCATTAATACAGCATTAATGTGGGTAAGGAATATTTTCATAGTATCATGTGAGAATTCTTAACGTAATGTTCCACAGATGGGTGCGAATACAATCATACCGACTTTTACAAGTGGAATACTTGGTCCAGCAGTATTCAATTTAAATCTTTATGATTCGATCATAACAATTCTCATTTTCAATTTACTTGGAGCTATTCCTGTTGCAGGTATAGCATGTTTTGGCCCAGCATCTGGTCTGCGTACCATGCTTATTTCCCGTTATAGTTGGGGTTACTATGGTGCTTCTATCCTGTCATTCATCAATGTGTTTCTTTCACTCGGTTGGGCAGCTGTGAATAGTATAACTGGAGCACAAACACTTCGTGTTGTTTTCGATGAAAGATTTCCTTTGACGATCGGAATTGTGATTATTGGTATCTTATCTTTGGCTATCTCATTTGTTGGCTACGAATGGATTCATTACTATGAACGATACTCGTGGATACCAGTCTTTGTTGGATACTGTATATTAGCGGGAGTTGGTGCAAAGTATTTTACTTTGTCTGAACCGGTAATATTCCAATCTCTGAAGAATATGTTCACACATTTGCTTTGACAGACACCGCTGAATACGACAATAGTAGATTATCGTGGGAAAATCTCGCATGCCCTCAGTTTCGGTTCAGTCTGTTTCGGTATTTCTGCTAGTTGGTCTGCATGTGCAGCGGATTACAATGCATATTTTCCTGAGAATACCAGTCAATCGAAAATTTTTCTTCTAACTTATTTCGGTAATTTTCTATCGATGACTCCATTGCAACTGCTTGGAGCGGCGACTTTCACAGGAACGTATACAAATTCGAATTGGAAGAATGCATATGAAAAAGACAATGTCGGTGGATTATTCGGTGCTTGTCTATCGTCTCTGGGTATTTTCGGTAAACTGATTTTGATCCTGTTTGCATTATCGTCTGTAGCATGTAATATACCGAATATGTATTCGTTATCTTTATCTGCACAAGTCATCGCTCCGGTCTTCAAATGTATCCCACGTGTTCTGTATACTATTGTCGGTACGACAAGTTATGTTCTCCTAGCTATTATTGCTGCTTATCGATTCAACGATGTTCTGTTATCATTCATGAGTGTTACATCCTACTGGTCGGTTGTATTAATTGTTATCATATGTGAAGATCACATCTTATTTCGACGGTGTTCATTTAAAAATTATGATTTCGATAGTTGGAATAATCGTCAGCAATTACCGATTAGTTTCGGGGCGATTCTCTCTGCTGTCGTCGGGTGTATTGGCATTGGACTTGGTATGTCGCAGATATGGTTAGTTGGACCAATTGCAAAAGCTGTATCAGGTGAGAATAGTGACGAAGGTGCAGATGTTGGTTTCGAAGTGGGAATTCTATTCACAGCAATCAGTTATCCAATATTTCGATCGATTGAATTATATTTTATAAAAAAATAAATAAATCATTTTATTCATCCACATTCATCTCCGACCACATCGATATTCGGGAAACTACCCACTGGCAATTCTCCACTAGGATTTTTCTTTTTATTCTTTTTACTTACTTTAATAAACAGCGACTCTGTCTTATTTAAAAGTTGTGTGACTAAACGATGCGCATCGCCAATTTTCACATCGAGATGAGCACAACAGAGGTTTTCAAACGGCCAATCCTGTAGCACATTACGCATCCAATCACGAAATACGAATGGAGCATCTGCCGTTGGATGTAAACCGTGTGTTCTAATGGACGGGTGAAAAATCATTACGTCACGAGCCATTCCAAACAAGCGAAGAATTGGTGTAAACTTATCCGTGTACATAATTGTATCTGTAACGTGAAGTGTACTCGATGGACGATGATACATAAATACACTCATTAAATGACTAGATCCATGTCGTGGATTGATGAATTCACCACCTAAAATGAAATACACTCTTCTTTCATACTCTTCGAACTTATGACTCACCTGCTGTAATACGCATTTCCACATCCGGTTCCCACTTTTGTCGAACATTGCAATTATCAAGGCTTCCTAACCATGGAATCTCTGGTAGTTGACGTAGGTGTCTTGGTGTGCCATAGTATGCCGCTTGAGGATATGTTTGATAAAAGTCTAGAAACGATCGTGTATGGAACGAATGTGTACCAATAACACCTTCAATTCGATTTCCATTATCAGTCAATCGATTGATTTGTTCTTTGAGATGATCGTCAAGTGCGACAGTGTCGAAAATAACAAAATTACCGTTACTTAACCGGACGATTGACATGTGTGTTCCGACATCGACTTTTTGAGCAAACATTCGGAATCGACCACGAACATTCCAGAACCCGGGACCGACTTCATACAATTCGTTTTTCCGTTGAATCTTCGTATTTGCGCTCGACGACATTGTTGCATATACAAATGAATGTGTGAATAATATGTTTATTAAACGAAGAGAAAGTATGAGTAATGAATTACATCAAACATGATATTGTTTCATGCATCAATGATTATAATTGACGCATGTGGTTAATCACGACAAATTACGATCTTCTATTGTCTCTTACACGAACAACAATTAACAAATAAAGCGTTCACCCTATCAACACAACATATAACAAAAAGAGTTATAGTATATCATCCTGATGTATTCATTGGAAAATCATAAATATCCTGTTCGAGTGTATGGAGTGATCCATTCGTTCGTCGAGCAATATCTATCAGAGCAGGATTAATATTGCTTGAAACTTGACATGGAATCACTTTGATACGTTTGTTTTTTAAAGATGGAAGTAGTACTAAATCTCGAGGTGTGGCTGCATTATCGGCAATATGAATGATGTTTTTACATAAAGGACATCGATTTATACCATAAAGGAGCGCTTCAATATCATTCTCAGGGTCATCGCCACCATTACCCTTACTTGCGGCATAGTTCATCATGTGTAGAACTTCGGATATATTCGTTGCATTTACGGCATAGATACCACCAGTTGCATTTATAACTTTAGAAGTATCATTTTTATTGTCGCCATCATTGAAGAAAACATACATGTTGATCGTTGTTGATCGATGTAACGGTTTCATCCATTGAACTATAGTAGTTGCACAGCCAATCATTGAGCCTGTAACATCAATTACTGCCAGCGCATTCGGCCATATATTACGACTAAGCACTCGACTAATAATTAGTTTATCCGTGGTGACATTGGTTTGTTCGCATCGCAGTCCGTAATAATAGTCCGGACAAGAGCAAACCGTTTCGTTCATACCTCTGGGATGACAGGAACCCTATTTAGCAGAAATGTTCAATCGGAAGAAAATCTAATCGATCAATAAACATACACCATTCTGGCATGGATTAGTGATTTGACACGGATTTTCCGTTGTGAACAAAGTACCTGAAATTAAATACATCTCAGAATATGGGTGTAATTATTTACAAACACATTTACTCGTGATGCGTGTAGTTTCGTCCGAAATATTGTTTAGTAGAGGCGATCTTGTTGTATCATTCGGAAGAAAACCTGTGCCAGTTGATGTGCACGTACTATTTGATATTCGTGTTAAATATATTACCGAGATGGTAATACCTGCAACGAGGAGAGATAACATCAATAACACGATGACGACTTTAAACATCCGTGACCAACAGCGGTCTTTGTCATTCATTGAGTCCATTGACGCTTCAGGGATCGCTATTAAATCAGCACTGACATTCTCAGTCTGGTGCATTTATATATACAGAAGAAATCAGATCTTCTCCAAATTCAATTTTTTCAGTAATCGATACACATGTTGTTTCCGAAAAAAAATATCTACTGAATATATACCGAAGTAATTTCTCGTTCGAGATTAAAAACAAATATTGAGTTTATTAACCTAGTGTCAAGTGTTGAAACGGATTACACTATAGTGCATACAAAAGTTTTGAATAAAATCAGCATAGATCTGATTGCAGGACTGTTACTAACTCTAACTCATTCGTATCCGTACAACAATCATTCAGTTGCACCGCACGTGTGTGACTCGAATAGAAAAGATTCTCGAGTTCCTTTCGAAAGAGTCGGCTCGATAACGTATACAAATAAAAACTTGAGCAAGGACCAATATTCGACAGCATTCCAACAATTGTAATAATCAAATCTTCCTGTGCAATGTCGAGAATAGTCCTTGCTGAACCTCTATTCATTGATATGTAAATAAATGCCACACAGAATATGAGTCCTGTTAAACCATAAATAAACACTTGGGTGAATAACATTCGACATAATTGTCGATCTGAAACTTTTGCCTTTAGTTTTACACAGTTGACGCGAGCCGTCATATACAGAGTCTCTTTTTCACGAACATGTCTCA
>CAJNOJ010000295.1:112795-123418 GCA_905250025.1 Adineta ricciae | reverse complement strand
TCTATGATAATGATGTGTATCTATTGCATATTTGTGACGAATGGCAGACAAAAAATAAACAACATTGGCCTAAATTATTAAGATTCCTTTCGAATTTAATACAAACTGAACATGAGACCAAGGATTCCAGTGCCATTTTTCGAGTGATTGATCATGATTTACATGCTGATTTAGATGACAAACCAGATCAATGCGTCATTTTCTATGCTAAGCAAGGAATAATTGAATCTCGAAATTTCTATCAAGATTCATTACGTAAGCTAGACTTCTGAGGATTCCGAAAAGAAATGTATTATACGCATACAGATTAGATCTACAGATAAATTCTCTCTATTTAGAGAGCATTTTGCCGAAACAAATAAAATTAATTCGAAAACAAAATCCAAGTCTTTCCGAAGCTGCAGTTTTGGAATTGCATAACAAATTCATTAGTCGAAGGTAGTAACCTACAATGTTTGAAAGATATACACTTTCACTGTATTCATCATCTTCATCATTATAGTCCAACTGGGGAGCTGACAAAAGCGATGTTGATTGCTGCACTCAAAGAAGTTTATTCAAAGTATTTGTCTTGCAAACGGCGTAATTCTGATGATGATATATGAGAATATCTACATCTAGAGGAAATGTAACGAATTATTGCAATTATGCATTCTCTAAAATTGATAAGGACAAAAGCGGTACAATTACGTTTGTGGAATTTATGTCGGCTATTGCTCTAACGCAACCAGATAATGTCGACAAACGCCTCGAAATGGTATGTGTTACGAAAGACTTCTTTTCTTTTTGAAATAATCTATTCAAGAGGATTTATTTATCTTTTCTAGGTATTTTTCATGTGTGATGAGGACAATTCCAATGCAATTGATGCTGAAGAAATAATAAAGTTTATCGAAGTCATTTCAGAGTTAGAAGATGAAAAGAACGCGATTGATATCAGTACTGCAAGATCAATTGTCACAAAAATGATGGAAATCTGTGGAAAGAGTCCAGACGATAATTTTACAAAAGAAGAGTTTCTACGATGGTAGGATTTGTTTCAAAAGTTCTCGACATCAGTATACTTGAGAGGATCTATTCTTTTAGCTGTAAAACGAACGAGCAGGTGTGTGCAGCATTCCTGCCCAACACAGCAAGTAAGTGACATTCAGACCGCTTTTCAATCGAATCAATTCTATATGACAAGAAATCTATCGAGTCATCATGAACCAATTAGAATGTAACTTATTTATTATACAATTTCTATTAGAAATAAATGTCAAGCCTACTATCAGTGAGTCGACTAAAACGGAGTCTTCAATACCAATCAATACACTTACACTCGACCATTGTAATATTAATCTACTGAAAGACGACCAATGGATTAAAACGAACTTTTCTCTCGAAAAAATACCAGATGGTTGTGAACCTCTATACGATGAATTCAATCAAATCGTACCCGCATGGGCTACGTCTTACCAGCTGGGCACATTCAAACAGGATCATGTCAAATTGTTCGATGATACTCAATCACCGGTAAGTTTACTAATGTTACTCTAGAAATCACTTCATATACTTGAACACTCAATGTTCTAGTTGCTCTCCCTTCATCCTGTAATCGAATTTTCGGTATGTATTGCTGCTCGCAAAGATTGTGGCGCAAAAGCCACACTCTCGCTCACATTTTCCGATGGTCACGTATGGAATTGCAAAAGAGAATATAAACAATGGAATGACGGACGTTGGCATAGAATAACATATCGTTATTCACAATACAAGACTTTACCAACGGATGTTACTGTTGTGATGCAAGGATGTGATACAAAATATTGGGCCGGGTATTTTGGGATGAAATTTGCTCAGCCTTGCCTTCAACTCGTGTTAAACAACGGCACACAAGACAAAACACCGAAGGAAACGGATGTCATCATCAAATCCCGATAGATATAAGAAGCACAGAATTTTCACAGTGTGAGAGAAAGACAATATGAAGGCCAGAAAACACAATAAGTTTCTCTTTGATGCTATGATTAAAGTATTTTTTTTATTCTGTATTGATTTACTGCTAACTTACCACTGAGTAATTCTTTGATATCTTAGAAAAGAAAAGATAGAATGCGAATCAAATTTCAGATTATGCACAATAAAAGAAGGACTGTATGAAATTCACCATGACGATTCCATCATTACTTGGATTAAATACACTAAGTGTAAAAATTCTTGTAAAAAACAAAATACCTTTTATTGGCCCTGAAGATGACAAAGAAAGCATTGAAGTTCTTTTCATCTAATACTAAAGTTTGCCACTCTTAATGTTTTCTTAGACAATCTTAGGTACAGGTAAAAATCTGAAAAGTAAAGAAGAATTTCAAAATATTGTATTACGATTTTGCTAATATAAATATTTTACTTTGCGTTTACCGAACTCATTTTCATTAAAAGCAATATCTCTGCCATTGATACAGATCTCGTGTAACCCAAGAAAACTATGCCTTCAACAGAAACATTCAATTATCATATGCGTTAAATCAGAACATTGACATCCGTCCAGCCTGAAGGTAATCAAACGCTTGTTTCGATTATTTCTGGTTATCCAGCAAAATTATACTAATGAACTTAGTCGAAAATTACAATATAATATTGAATATAAGAATATTCTTGTAATGATACACGTATAAATTTGATATTATTTTATTTTTTCATAGGTATACCACCGACGACAGATGTTCCATTAAGTTTACAGTATATGGAAAAGGTCCTGATGATAGAACAATAGCGACTGATTTCTTATGAAATTTCTTTTCGAATAACAATATTAGAAGTATGCGATTAATGCGTATACTCAGTTCGATCTATGAGATTCAATTTCTAGTTCAACAACAAGTTATGCAGCGCTCACAGAATCTTTGAAGATGAGCTTAAATGCGATTTATGGTCGTATGCTTACTTAAACCTTTCTTTCTCAATCATCCCATATACAGAAACAATAAACATTCGTTTCATACATTATCAGAGTACTCAAATGAGCTCTTTATCGTCAATCATATTATTTACAATGGTCCTTCCTATATCAGTACAAGTCGTAATAAGTTATCGATATATTATATCATACGATGTTCTTAATAAGCTGATGTATAAATTTTTTTGCTCACTCTCATCCAAACGTTATTCAAATGATCTCTAGTTTTACATGTTCAAAACCATAGTTTGCTTTATTAGTTTCATATAGCTGTTCGACTACTTGAACGTATTGACAATGAAGTTGATCGATATCGGTTTGACATGGATCAGTGACTTGATTGACATGAATCAACCTACCAACTTATACAATAAGATAGAATGCATTTTTTCTATTCACTGTAATGAAAAAGAAAGGCTTGTCTTACCAACGGTCGTCACGGAGCGATGAAGAGGTAGATAACCAACAATTGATCGTCCCCAAATCGATCGATAATGGTCGTTTTCTTCGAATGATATAGCTAACTGGTACTAATGATGCACTAACAAACAAAACATCTTCTTTTTCTCTTCATTCTAATGACAGATCTACTAGCCCGTTTTTTAATGCTAATCGTACAAAACCTTTTCTCTCCTTCAAATAGAATATCATCGTTTGATATTCTGCTAAGCGCAATTATCGCATACCACCAATCACAATGACTATAGTGTTGTCTTGGCTAGCTGAGCCATTTAAGAAATATTGGCAACTGTCTCGCGAGACACGACATGCACCTGAAACAACGGAACATTCCATGATGGATTTATAACGTTACCATTACTTAAGTTAAGAAAGAGTTCACGTGAAAATGAAACGAGAAACTGGAAACGAAGAATCATCAAATGAGAACGAATACCAGGAAAGAGAGTTGAAAAATGTGTTGTTTCTGTTAGAAAATTGACCCCTGCACTATATGGGTGGTAACCAAAGATGTAGTTTTGATTAATTTTATCGGAAATAATTACAAACTATGGACCCCATCAATAATCAATTTCGAGAATTAACAAAAAACCTAGTTCATATCTGTGACCGAGATTGTCACCGTTTTTGATAAAAAGTAATCCTGGTTGTTGGTTTTTTTTTCTGCTATTCTTCAAATATGAGTAATCAATCAGATATATCCACATCCACACCTTTACAAAAAATCATTCTCCGCAATATTATAAAGGAAACATTACAATTTATTATCCTTTTATTTAAATGCAAAATCCTATTTATAGCCGATTTGGTCCCAGAAATCGCAATCATCTTTCACATAGCTGTTTCCTAGTTGAAATGGATTTTCAATGAACAGATATGTTTCATTTCCATCTGTGTACTTTGGCCATGCTAAAGGTACACTCGATGGATCATTTGGGTTTTGACTTTTAGCAAAGTTTGTCCAATAAGTACCCATGCCTTGCGATATGTATCGACCAATGTCAGTGAAACGTTGCCAAAACGATTGGAAGACATAAGCTACTTCATCACCGTGACAAGCATGATCAGGACAATTCAATGTATTGACTTTATTGTATGGATAACCGAATACATACGAATATGATGCAGCTTTTCGAGCGAAAAGACGAGTGGAACAAGTAAAGATCCATTCTGTCGCAATACGAACAATATTTGGTCGTTGATCATCTGAACTAAGTGGTGGATAATGTTCTAGAATTTTTAGTGCTTTTTCTCCAAAGAGACCAATAGCCAATGCAGTGTATTCACTGATTGTTACACTTTTATTCCATGCGACATGTACCATATCATAACATTCATCTGTTACTGTACCAATAATTAATGGTTTCAATGGAAATGAGACATTCTGAATTATGTTAACAAGCGATCCATGAACAATGTCATTATCAATCACTGGTAACCATGGTTCGAAGAAGGACAATGGATTCAACGAAGTGATCTTTTGATTAACTTGTGCTTGAGCAGTAATGATTTCACCAGCTGATCGAGAGCGAAAACAAGTAAAATTGTTCGGAGAACAGTGCAATTGTTCAGCAAGAAGAACCGTCAGTGCCACATTGCCTAAGTATGTTCTAAAGAATATCAAAGAACAAGTCTTCATTTTGCTATTCATCTAGTTTCTTTACCTGAAAGGAACAGTCATTGGAGAACTTTGGATAATTGCTCGTTGAAAAAAAGGTTGCATTTCACTAGTTACATAATGAAGAGCAGTTGATTGCGCACCAGAACTTTGTCCGAATAGTGTAATCTGATTGGGATCACCACCAAATGCATTGATGTTCTCTTTGACCCAACCAAGAGCCATTCGTTGATCAAGTATTCCATACTTACCTTTGATATCGTTAGGACCATTGCCAGTTGCCAAGTATCCCAAAACTCCTAGAAACATACGGCAACTGTTCGTTGATGATTTGGAACATATGTGTTACTTGCCTAATCGATATTGCATCAATGCAATGATGACATTTGTACTATTTACTAGACGCTCAGATTCGTAGATCGGATCTGATGGAGACAAATATTGGAAATCACCACCATGAATAAAGATCATTACTGGAAGAAGAGCTGCTGACGACAAGTTATTTGTTAATGGTGTGAAAATATTCAAATAAAGGCAATCTTCTGACATCTAAGTATGAATTTGAAGCACGTGAGTTTTCTCTATTTCTTTTTTAAATTAGTGACTTACAGCAGACACCGTAGGACATTTTATTGATTCTGTTGATGGTGGACAAGGAGGTTGCGGACAAACAGGTGCTGGTCGAGTAGCATTGATTATTTTCGGGGCCCATTTTGTAATAGGTACTGGTGATTGCCATCTATTCGAACATAATTACAAATTGCAAAAACGAATCGTAGAGCTATGATACCTCAATGCATCCACAGGTGGTTGTGCAAATGGAATTCCATAGAAGACCCGAGACATATTTGTTTGATAACCCAATATGTCTCCATATTGGGTGTGGACAAAAGCGGGTTCATTAGCAAAGACGTTTGGTGCGAAAAGGATCAGTATGAAAAACAACATCATTTGTTTGCACAACTATATGTCGTTTATTACTATAATACGAACGCACACCTTGTTTGCTTTTTATAAGCAATTGATAAGCATGAAGCTGTTATCTTTTGAAAGAAAAAAGATGTAACACATGAATTTGATCTTGTTTTTAATGTGATATGAACAAGGATTCATTTCTGCTAATAAAAAAAAAACGTATAAAAGATTAGTAAAAAGATATTTCAACCTAACTCGAGAGTAGTCTTTAATAATTATCAGCACTCAAACACCGTCGAATTGAGTTGATTTCTGCATTCTCTACAGATGTGCACAGAAATACAGAAGTTTGCAATAATCTAATAGTGCAAAAAACGCCTTTCGCAGAAACACGCTGTATTCACTTCGACGTCAACAATAGAATCTCCAGCAGTCATGAAGGCAATTGAAGAATACAATGGTAAGGAGAAAGAAAAAGTGTATTTATGATCAGCAGAAGACGTTACAACATGTATTGTAGAACATATGGTATCGATACTAAATGATGTTCGAAGTTTTGTGAAAAAAGCAAATCCGCTTCCTGAACCAATTGTAATGTCATCTGAACTGTACTGGAAGAACGTAATGCGACAGAAATAGAAATGGAATTCACTGCCGATTTTGGCGATCTAATCAAACAGATACCCAATGGACGAGACGATAATAATTTATATCAGACATATTATCGGAAAATGGAAAATCGACCCTGGCGAAACAGTTCTGAAAGGCACAAGCAGTAAAGATGCTGTGATTATAAGACGAATAATCGAACATTAGGGGAGAGATAGTTTAGTGTCGGTACCAAATTTTGAGCCTAGAGTAAGATGCTCATTTGTTATTTTTAAATCTTGCGAAGAGATGTTTTTTGTTCAGAAACCCACGAAATATCTAGCAAAACATTTTTACATCACCGTTGATACTTCAAATGGGATATATACTGCAAACAATGTGCGAAAAACGAATGAATCGATCTATACAAATCAAGCTATTCGTGTAAACCTTGCGAAACTCGTAGAAGTACTTGAAGAAGATAAACTGCGTATTGATATAAAAACACGTGTTGTTGGTAGTAGTACAAACGAAACAGTAGAGGCTGATCCTCTATGGGAAGCATGGAGAGACAAATTGTATAGGTCTATAGTGTCACCACGTGGCTGTCCAGCTCGTAAACTATACACAAGATAATGTTCTAACAAAAAGAATGTTGTTTTTGATAGAAACAATTTGTAGACAAGATGTTACACGAAGAAAGTATGAAAGTAATATTTGATAACGATAATTCCGATAAGTAACAAATTCTTGTTATGGTGATTGGAGATGCAAATAACAACGAAGGTCAAACAACTTTTCCAGAAGTCATAGAAACAACATAGATAAGATATTGGAACGTCGAACTCCGATCATGGCAACAATCATTGCATCGAGTCTATATTGATCTTCGAAAAAGATTGTCAGATAAAATGGTTATTAGATATTTAGATGATTGCAAACAACAAATTACACTTCTGAGAATATCTGTCCGCAAAGCGAATGCGACCCAGAAAACTCGTTGATATAATTTTACAGTTCAATTGAATGGGCCATGCAGCATTCGAGAACCTAAATAAATATAGGAGAAACAGAAGTATGTGTCATGGAAAGTGGTGTACAAAAGCAGAATAGTTTTTACTAACAAGGAACACCAATCGAGCTCATCGATGATTTCAATATACACATTGCATTCTTTTATTTATATCTGTACAATATTATATCATTATTCACCTTCAATACTATTTATTCTATTGTTGTTGGCCGTATTTCTAACACAATTCTTCTCATTTCGAATATTGATATTGTGTATATAAATCTACCATGCAGACCATAACTGGTCAATTATTTAAGAATCATTCATGGATTCGTGATCAGTTGGTACTAACCACCAATGGATCTTTCTTTTTTCATAATTATAATCACCTACAGTGTTTCTATTTCTTTATTTAGCAATAGTAGCTGTGACGACAGAGAGTTTAACGTAAGTTTCAGTTGTAAATTGATTTAAATAGAGTTCAATACGACGTACAATCATAGGTCGATCACTACCACATAAATGTCAACTATAATTAAAAAAATTTTTGTACGTAAAATTAAAAATATTTCCAATGATAAAAGCATTATCCATTTTTCATGATTTTATACACAAGTAGCGATGGTAATTTACGTTGGAACACAACAGGTGAAACTGTATTTAAGTCGCGAAATATTACTAGCGGTTCTAGAGGTATTTATATCCACTCTAGTGATACAATGTATATCGCAGATATGGGCGTTGTATGGAAACTATCACCCAATAGAGCCGTAGTCACTGCTGTAGCTGGAATTTTAAATTCAACTGAACCGAACAGTACTCAGTTGAGTTATCCTCAAGATGTTTACGTGGATAGATACGGTAGTATATATGTGACTGATTAATACAATGATCATATACAGAAATTTATTAATAATGCAGTAGTTGGAATTACAATTGCAGGCAACGGAACTTCTGGAACTGGATTGCATCAACTATAGAATCCAACCTTATTTGCTTTTGATTCAGCAAACACATATTTCTATGTTGTTGATTATGGTAATAATCGTGTTCTGAAATTTCCTACAAATTCTACTTCAGACGGTAATGGAACTCTTGTAGCTGATGTGAATCATTCTAGCAATAAAAACACATCATTCGACCAACCTTCAGGTATTGCACTATCACCATCGCTCATCGATAATTTATTCATAACACTTTATGGTGAACATTCAATAATACGTTGGACATCAAACATGTCTTCGGATATTTTTGTAGCTGGTACTTCCGATGTGCCAGGTTCACACTCGACTTTACTTAGAAATCCAAGAGGTATTAGAATTGACCATAACCTAAACATATTTGTTGCTGACGCTGATAGTCAAACGGATATCATAGTTGCTGGTACTGATGTCGCTGGAGATTCCTCAGAACAATTGAATACTCCTCGCACTGTAGCATTCGATTCGAAGATGAATATGTATATTGCTGATTCGAACAATAAGTGAATTCAGAGATTTCTTAAAATCTAAATTGTATCTTATCATCTAGTAGATGATGTACTAATCGAGTCATAAACAAATAAATAAGAGATGGATCAATGGCAAAAGAGAAACCAAAAAACTATTTTTTGTATTGTGAATACGAATATAATCCGTAAAAATGTCGCAATCTGAAGATTGGAATCAAATATTCATCGAGACAAAAGTCAGCTTTTCACTTGCCTGCTGCGTGGAGAACACTTCGTGCGCATCAAGTTCCGCTACAGAGTATTGAATATTAATATGCGAACAGGCTCAATATGTTCATCGGTAATTTCTTTTATTCATACTTTGATTCTCTTCAAACTATTGATCTCACTGTATGAACGGTTTTTAAGATAACTTATACAGGCTATCTTTCAGGATTTCATTAAATGATGAAATTACGAATGAGCAAATGAAAGAAAAATACTCTGTTACACTTTTATTGACTCTTCGAATAACATCACATTTTTGAACAACTCTATTGGCACTACTCCCAACGAATTAATTCTGTCATGCAAGAAACAATACAAACAAGACAGATAGATGGTCACATAGTTGAAAGGAATTCATGCTGATAAACATGACGACAACTTCGAACAACCAGACCTATGCTATTCACTATTCATTCAACAAAGTCATGACAGAAAAGCTCATACGTCAAAATCCGTCTTCTTTTTCTACGCTTTGATGCACAAAGATTGTGCATTCATATTTTCATAGAAACAATTGAATATAAACTGAAAAGAAAAGGAATCATTCATAGCAATAAAGCAAATATATTCAGTTCATTTTCCTACCAGAAAAATCTTATGAACACTTGTTTATGACCTTACTGACTAACCGTTGAAAATTCAACCAAGACAAATATCGAACCATGGTTTATTCCTTTTGATATTTGTATAGTTTCGTGCAACATTTTTCATAATTGTCTTTATTTTTGATAAAACATGTTGAACAGTTTCAATGATGCTCGTTGGTAACTCATGTTTTTCTGCACTTATGTTTGGAATTGCTCTACTTATTGTGATCTCACTTGCTCTTAAAAAGGATCTCAAGCGGATTGAATATTATAATCCATTGTATGTTTTTGGAGGACATTTCAGCCACGTGACATGTGCTGCACAGATGTTTTTGTCTTTCTAATAAAATATTTATTCACTAGTGGAATTGTTTATAATGCTGACAGTCAGGTATTTGAATTACATTATCAATGATTCTTTTCAGTCATTCATGCGTGAGTGAGTGTGAGATGGGACGATATGCACTCACACCTGACCCTTCCCGATTGTTGCATCCGAATTGTAAATTACTTCTGCGTCGCCTGAGTGTCCCTACCACTATGCTTATGGTACATATTTTCCGCTCCCTATTTTTTTTCTTCTTCTCTTGTATTGAATCTATGCTTCATTATGCAATATAATCAACTGAAGTGACGTAGTTTGTTTTTCCGTACGCTTTTGAAATCTAACAAAAACAGTACACCTGTGCTTGCTAGTTTTTCAAGCATATTAGAAAGTAAATATGCACGCTGTATATGATTGATAGTACATGACTTTAGATAGTGCTTCGTTTTTTTTTTTTTCAT
>CAJNOJ010000295.1:46296-112748 GCA_905250025.1 Adineta ricciae | reverse complement strand
CATGCGTAGTTTTCCCATGGCTCGAATGGGAAATATGACCGGTCATCCAATAGGTGGTATGGGAAATTACGGAGGAATGCAAGGAGTGCCATACAACTTTAGTTAAAAAACAAATGAAAGACATCATAATTTACTGAATACGGTGAGGATGGACATGGCAAGCAGGAAAATATCCATCTGCTCATCCTTTCGTAAAAATTCACTTTAGCCGTCGTTACTTTCTGTTTTTCAAGGTAATATACATTGATCTAGCTATTCAGCTAGAACTTCTCATACTATTTTCTCTACCACACACGGAATATTATAAAAAAAAACATGATGGTTAATATTAACATTTTTCTTGTATGCTTACTAAACCTATTGTAGTTTTTTACTAATAATCCTAACATATGCTAGGGAAACACTTTGGTGAGTAGATAAGAAAATGGCATTTATATAGACTTTTTTCAACTGCTTTGTTTGCAAATAAATTTACGTTCAATATTTGATATTTGAAAATACCATGTAAAGCTGATAATCAGAGATGAATATCGAATGAAATAGGCATTATATACAGGTACCTTTCATAGAACAACAGTATTTTTTAAAATGACATCTGGAATGGTTTAATGAAGAAGCAAGCAAAGTCATTTTGTGAAATACACGTATATGAGCAACTTTGCGAGTTTCAAATTCACTATTCAACGGTCCAATGTCTTTGCTATTGCGTTTCATGCGTCCACTGTATCATCATCTTGATCTTTTATCTTCTTTCCAATTAATTAAAGAAGTTGAATGATTTTAGATAGCTTATTCTTTGTAACACAATATCTGAACGATGAATCGTAACAAAATAGGAGTCCGTGATGTAAGGTTTTAGTCCTTGTGTATGAGCAAAAAAGGGTGATTTTTGTTCTTTTTGCATTATATTCTAGTCGTCTGCATCGATAGATCCGAATATGACAGAATCATCAACCACTTCACTCCAAATACGGTATGTGAAGCCCATGAATGACAATTCCTGGTCTAGCTGAATCATTATTTTAGACGCAAGAGTATTTGGAGGAAAAAATTTATTTTAGTTATAGCTTTTGGTATAGCTCTTGTATTAACCGCAAGTATTCCAGCAGTTAATATTTTACTGAAGAATAAAGATACCACAGATACGCCAACGACGAACATTACGTCAATGACATCCTTAGTATACACGGTGCCAACAACAACACCAACAATGAATACGGCATCGGCAGTGTCATCAGTATACACGGTAGCAATAACATCAAGATCGATAACAACAACGCTAACAGAAGGTATGTTTTTATAAAACAAACTAAATAATTTCTTGTAAGCTTATTGAGGGGTCCTATGAAATAGATATGTGTGAATATGAGTTGGATTTAAGGTGGTACAGAAACGTAAGAGGATAGGATGAATTCTATTTCAAAAAATTGTTAAATATGTAATTAATAAATTAGATTTTTACTGTATAAATCTCTATTTTCTAGAGCATATGATACCTTCTGCTCACAATTATACTAGTCTTAAATGGGCACAAAATGCGAACACTGTTGCAGGAGGACATGGAAGTGGTAGTGAATTAAATCAGTTGTCGAAACCATAAGGCATCGTGATTGTTGATGAACATCAAATGATTTACGTTACTGATTACGACAATCATCGAATCATGGCATGGGGATTTAATTCAAGCGAAGGGCAGATTGTTGCCGGTGGCAACTTGCAGGGAACTGGCATACATCAATTAAATCAGCCCACAGATGTGATTTTCGATAAGAAGTACGATTCTCTCATCATTTGTGATAAAGGAAATCAGCGCATAGTACGATGGTTTCGTCGAAGGGAGAAAACTCCCGAAATAGTCATTAGATCGGTTGATTGCTGGTCTTTGGCTATGGACAACAACCGTAATCTATATGTTTCTCGCTATTTAAACCCAGAAATAAGACGATATACCGATAATGATACTATTGGAACACAGCTCACAATTGGATACAACAATTCAATACCATTCGATGAGCCTACCTATATTTTTGTTGATGAGAATCGTTCGATTTATATATCAGATTGGGGAAATAATCGAGTTATAAAACAGGTGAAAGATATGCAGTACAACAGTATCGTTGCCGGTGGAAATGGTCGTGGGAAAGATGATCATAAACTAACGTATCCTCAAGGATTATTCGTTGATCATATGAATAATCTTTATGTAGTAGACGGAGATAATGATCGAGTAATGCGCTGGTGTAAAGGATGTAAAACGGGTGAGAAGGTTGTTGGTGGTAATGGAGGGGGAAACCAAGCAAATCAACTTAGTGGTCCCAAAGATTTGGCATTTGATCGAAAACATAATCTTTATGTTGTCGATCGCAATAATCATCGAGTGCAGAGATTCGATGTTGATGTCAATTGAACGAGATCGCTTGCGCTTGATCGTATATTTACTGCTACTTANACACATCACTAACGCACACCACTATCATACAGAAACCTATTTTCTCTCCGTGCCTATTTTCTCACGCTTCTTTTACAAGGACAAAAGACATACGTCATGGGTCCTTTCTTTCTTTTTCTTTTTCGTTTTCTCGTGTCCAGCTTACGTGTAACTACTAACCGTTGATTTTATTGTCTATGCAGTATTGTTACACGAATAAAGCTTTGTTACCAAAAAAAAAAAAAAAAGGTGAGTTAGAAATGTGATCTTTATCATGTACTCGATAATAAAAGTTAGTGGTATTTTGAATTAAATAATTAAATTGTTTTTCTAATATTGCTGTTGACAATCAGATAGAAATCGAAAATAATCGTTTAATGTCTTATACAAGAATGAAGACTGAGTTTACTATTTGTTTTTTAGCATTAAAGTACCATTTATCATGACCTATAATGTTGACGGTAAATATAGTCTGTCTGTCTGTCTGTTGTCTATTAGTTTTCTACTGAAATCAAATAAGAAGTGAAAATGTATGTGATTAAGCTCCAAGAGAATTCTTTGTTGATTATTACTGATATTTCACTGTGAATATTTATATAAGAGGCAGACAAAGTAAAACTGTTATTAAATTGACGAAGAAATATGGTGAAAATTGATTTAATAGAGAATATAAATCGATACCTGATGATAAGTACTGGATCTTTTCTTCTTTTATTTGGGTTTATTGGTAATATGTTGATTATTTTGGTATTCATAAGTCGAAATGGTCGATTTCAGAGAGGCCCTTGCAGTCTTTATTTTATTGCAATGTCAATTGTCAAAAATATTCATCTCGGTTTTAATCTCCCATTTCTAATTATGTCGACTGGTTTTAAAATCGATCCAACGCTTACATCAATTGCTTATTGTAAAATACGCTACTATTTAGCTCAAGCGACGCTACCTCATATGATACGTACACTTGAATGTGCTGCTATAATTGGCCAATTTCTTGCTACTTCACGTCAAGTCTATTTTCGTAAACAAAATACACATACTATAGTACGTATCTGTATCTGTCTTATTGTTCTCTTTTGGTGTCTGCAAGGCGTACCCAATTTGATCTTATATAAAATTCAAATTGGATCAGCAAACCGCACAGCGGTCTGCAATTCATTTAATAAGCGTTTGAATGATTATACAACTTGGTTCTCGCGAATTCTGTCCATCTTTCTTTTTCCTTGTATTGTTTTGCCATTGTTCAGTTATTTAACATTGCGAAATGTTCGTCGTGTAACAAACGCTACAAATCGACAACACAAAATAGAACGAGATATGTCCTTAGTAAGTTTTTTTTTCAGTAGAATTTTGTCTCGTCATCGTATAGTATATATCGTTTATTTTTCTTAACAGTTACTGATTATTCAAACAACATTTTATGTGGTCATTTGTATTCCATTTGGTATTTGGACTTTATATGCATCATTTACGACAAACGTTCGGAAAGATTCAAACAAAATCGCAATCGAACGATTAATTCAAACTATAATGTATATCATAATAAACAGCACTTTTGCGAACAGGTATATAAACATACAAATCTATATATATAATTAGATTTATATAAACGATCATTTGTCACTTTAGTTTCTATCTTTTCTATGCAACATCTACAAGATTTCGAAAACAATTCAAGATAATATTTCGAGCGGTGTTCTGTCGGGCCCAAAGATCTGAACATAATCAACCATTATCGAGCACTATCAATATTACCTGAATCGATGTTTGAGATAGAATATCATAACCAATGAGGAAAAAGCAGATTTTATTGTGCTGATACATTATAATTTTCGAGAAATAAAAAACACACAATTTAATTAGTTCTTTGCCATTATATGATCAATGTTTTAGAACAACGATTCAACTAAGCGTATTATATTTAACCAAGTAGATTTACAAAAATAAAAACATTTCTTGATTAACGATTGCATAAATTTTCGAAACATCTTTCTATAAGCATAATTGACATAGAAAGCTATGCTAAAATTCATATAATAATGTAAAGTGCTTACTTTGGTAGTGATAAATTACCTGGAAGGCAAATAGAGTCATGAACATGCTGAAGATTCGATAAATAGTTTATGACGTTGTCTGTGTGAAAAATGCAGAGTTCGAACGTGAGCAGACCTTCGTCTCTAAACTGGTACTTTCTCTCTGAAGCATTGATGAGATCTTCGTCGCACTCTTATTTTTGTGCTCTGCCATCTGATCACGCCACCGAAGCAATCACACCCTCACCCACACCACCCCACACCCTGCTTATATATTAGGAGGGATTGAGAAAAAGAGTTGTCAAAGATGATTTTGCCATTCACATAGTTCCCATGTGTATCAAATTGATTGAGAAGATCAACTAATTGAAAGTTGGACATTGTCAACATCTTAACTATACTTACGGAATTATCTTTTATCGGAAGATATCAATTACTTTTATTGTCACAATATAGGATCAAAATAAGTAATTAAAGAAGTACAAAAAGAACACAACATGATAGTTTCATTTTCTTAGAATGAACAACGATAATTTTTTCGATTAATAATTCATGTTAAGGAGCAAATGTCTGGGGTGCACCTTTCATGGATTCAAAAACCCTGTAGTCACTGAAAATATGTGTTGCGTGATGCTATTACTATTATTTTACCTTTTGTTACTAATGATTTTTCCAACTTGATTTATTTTGTTCTTGCTATGATATGGTGATAAACCAGTTTTTAGCTATTATCTTTTCTTTTGTGGAAAAAAACTGTGATATACAGCAATACAGTGATATAACGATAGAGGATTAATCGACAATTTCCTAATTAATTCTGAGTGAAATACAGATTATACCATCAAAGATCGCTGTGTAATGAATTTAGCTGATACAATTGTTCACTGTAATCGCCTCAATCATTGTATTAGCTATCTTATAATCATGAAAAGTAAAAGTTTTCATTCAAGTTTGAATAGAAATAGAATGATATTAGTTTATCTTAGTGGATTTGAAACATCTTATGGTAAATTTAATTAAGTAAAGCAGCATGCGAATTTGAGAGGAAAGAATAAACGACATCCATACGTTCACCGTTGTTCGCAATCTTTCATCATATCTTTTTAAGTCGTTTTATTATATTTCAAACACAACACATTTATATAATGAGAAAATAAATATGTTAGAACGATAGCGAGAGATAATTGACACATTACAGAACTCATTAGTAACGAAATTACGAACACCATCAGATAAAGAGAAGACATGAAAAGAAATGAATTCATCTATTTAAAATGCTATGTTTAGTCATGCCGATTGAAACAATAGAGTCTATTCATTAATGATTTCAAAGATTTTCGACAATTTTTTCGAAATATATCACTACAAAAGCAATAAATATAAAAAGACATGCCTTGTTTTACGGTATAAAGTATAATGCTCAGTTGTATGACAAAATGTTCAATTTGTTGCCGTTCAATACTTTTCTCTATTGAATTAGTAATTAAATTGTATGTAGCTGTAATATTACGTTGCACTTCTAATATTATATCCACCAAAGCCTCTATAAATATTAGAATAAGTAATTGTCGATTCATTTTCTGAACCGCAGATGTTGCATTACTTGCACCAGAATCTGGATTAATACGATTTGTCATTTGTCGCATATTTATCCATGTAATTATACCACAAATTAACATACCACCATGAGGAATCAGAGTAATAAAAATATTTGCATAAACAATAACAGCGATCGATCCTAGACCAGGGGCTGATGTACACATACCATTGTAAAGATCATAGACAATCAGAGAAAAGATACTTGAAATTAAGAGAAATAACACTGTTATAATTAAAAGACGTTGAGCTAATGACCAATTACTCAGTTGTCGGTAACGTACAGTTCGTGATGTTGAGAAACATCGATCGAGTGTTGATAAGAACAGGCAAGTTGCTGTTATTGCTGCTGAACATACCGAAATATAACCAAATATTTTGCACATTGGACGATTTGTCTGTATAATATTCACTCCTGAATATTGTGCTACCAGATAAATGATAAGATAAAGATTAGCGAAACATATATTAATTGACGAAGAAAAAATCAGATAAAGTATGCAAGCTTTTGTTCGATAATCTTGGGATAAAAATGTAACAATATTCAATATGTTTCCAATTGTACCCATGACTAATATGATAATGAAACTGATAAGAGTTATAGCATTTATTATTTCTACCAATGATGCCATATTAATTTTTAAAAATATTCCAAATAAATTTCAAGTTTAATATGAAGATAAATTGAATTTCTAATGTATTTTCTCTATGTAAACTAATGTTAAAGAATTCTTCGGATCCTTTCAAGAAATAGAAGTCTTTTTCTTTTGAGTACCAGTAAAGATTTATCTATAATGAAGTGCAATAGAAATGTCAATGAGAAAGAAGAACGAACAGAAGTGGTCTACTGGATAAAGCAAAAGTCTTACGACACTTTTCCTATTGCATATGTCTCGGTTCAGGAGGATAAAAAATGTTGATCTCTTTTTAAAATTCACCAAATTATATACAAATTCCTAAAAACTTTGATCTAGAATACTAAAACTGAATATTTTACAAGTTGCTTAATATAATCATATCAATTGCGTTTACTTCCTATCTATTCTTTCTGTGAGAGTAAATCTCTTATCCTTAAACTATACTGTATACCTGAATGGCTTTTAGAATCCTTTTGTGCATTGAATATATATTCGACATCTTTAAATTTTTATTGTTTTGTTTGGATATTTGCCATATTTCGAAAACAATGCAATCTTCATAGGTGGCTTATTCTCTTCAAAGAGAATGATTTAGATAAATATCGAATGTAATCATAGAATTGCCAACAATTCTGAAAGAGTATTTGTTATATATCCAAATCAGGAATAGTGAGTATTTACGTATGTAACTCGGAAAACTTTAAGAAATTTTAAAAAGTGAGTAGGAAGCAAACGCAGTTAACATGATTATGTACAAAACAACCTGTAAAATGTTGAATTCTTTTATTCTAGATTAACTTTTATAGAAATTTGTATATAAATTGGTGTATTTTTAACAAGAGATCAATATTTTGTTATCCTCCTAGACCGAGACATATATGAAAGAAAGAAAATGTCGCAGATCTTTTGTTTAATTTAGTATGAAGAAATTCTTCATGCATAAAACTCGTAAAATTCAAAGTAGAAATTATCTTCGTAGCAGTCATTTTGTTATATTACAATAATGTCTGGAGTATGAATAATTCACTCAAATGTGTTTACGCATTTTATGTCACTTAGCTAATTAGCGCAAGACTTACAGGAACTTTCAATAGATATTTTAAATAGAAAATAACCTAGATCCAACAAAACTATTCACATCTTTATTGAAAAGACAATTTTTTTGGATGTAGTTGTGGATTGCGATGTGAGCAGCAGAAAATAGATGTTTCAGACGTTTACACATCACTGAGGAAAAAATTAATTGCATCAATAACAAATTACGAACATGGAAATCGTTCAAACTTTCTAAATATGAAATATTCTCGGAAAATGTTGAACGAGAAGGAACCTGACCTATCTATAGCAGTAGTTAATTAAAGAAGATCTATTGATGGTTATCATATTAAACAAAAGATTGTCAATAGTTTATTACAAACCATCTTGAGGGTGTGGGTGGGCGTGTGAGCGTGGATGGAGGTCTTCGACGATTCTATGGATATGTCTGTGAAGATGGCTGATAGGAATCGCGGACCGGAGGCTTTTTCCCTTGAGCTGTAGATTTTAGTTTGGTTTGGCGTTTAGTTCGTGTTTATTTGTGCATAAAGGAAAATGAAGTTGATATGGGGTTCGAATGGCTAGGAGTAGTGTTAGAATGCAGTTGGAGTGGCTGGGGTTTTCCAACTTTTATTCAACTTAAACTGATCTTAGGAGTAGCAATAGAACGACAAGTAAACGTATGCATTACCGCAGCTGAATGCAGTGAAAGCGAAAAATAAAGATATCAAAAGATGCATTAGCTAAATTCACATGTGTCGAATGTAATCCTAATCCATTGAAGTAAATCTATCGCATCTGTGGGAATTGTGGAAAGACAAAGAAATAAAACTTCTGCAAGTAATTGATGATTATTATTGATGTTTGAAGTGAATTTAAATTAATGTTAAAAATATTCTTTTGTAGTTGAGTATTTGTTCCATTTGGATTCATAAATCGGAGTTGGAGTTGGTTGCTCGCGGAGTTGCCTGTTTCTGGATGGAATAGCGAGTAGTCTCGTGGTAGCGAAGTTGATGGGCTTAATGAATGTAGGTGAGGGTAAGGATACCTGGCAAGAGATATTAACTTACAGGAGACCGAAATTGATGATTGACGTTCTATATTTTTGACTGTTGTGTATGGTTGTTATACTGTTCGATTGAAGTAGCCCTTGTGCTTATTGTATTGCGTGATCGCTTCTTTCTCTTTATTGCATGTTGGATTGATGGTATAGAATTGAAGTTGTTATATGCCCCTCCAAAAAGACTAGGAAAAATTCAGTATTTTGTTTTCGAAAGTTAAGTGAGTTGGCACGACAAACGCTACTTGTCCATTTCCGGTAGTAGTAATGATAATCGATAAAGATCTATTATCGATATTGATAAGACTTGTACCAGTAGTTAGTGAAAAATTACGAAATCTGAGAAAAGAACAATACATATTGGTTTTCTATGACTATACACAATACCCATCATGACCACACAGAATCAGATTTCTTTCGTGATCCTTAGTCGCATCATTGGCATGGGAAAAACCAAAATTTTCAGCTATTATATCAGCATCATCGTTCGACAAAATTTTATTGTTTGTTGCAAAATGTAGACGCAAACTAAGGTAATGCGTGTGGGTAACAACTGATCATTGGTCACTTTCTGTTTCCTTTCCACCAATTGAAGCAGGTTTGAGATCAATGGATGCAAACATTTTCTTCACTTTATAAGGTGCCTTCTCCATTTGTTTGAAACAATGGGTTTTTTTCACTTCCTTTAAAGATAAAAATAAAGTATCCCAGATTATGTACGACCTTTATATATTTACCACTCGCTCCGAGCAACCAAAGATAAAGATGAACAGGTAGACGATCAGAATTAATATAGCTGGTGTAAAACTGAATTTTGTGTAAAGTGTGATAAAGGGCCCAGAGATAAGAAAAAAAGTTAAATATGGCTGAAAACTGTATGTTTCCTTGTAGGTGTTCAGAAGTAAAGTATGCTCTTCATCAAGAATATCACTCGTATTCATGTTCATTTGCGATGCTGTTCGCACATTCTTTGAAATCATTTCAGATAATGTTTTATCATAAGAGAAAATAAAAGGCAAATAAATGAATTTCCATGATGTATATCAAAACCCTTATGTAAATGTAACTGCGAATAGGTCTCAAACCATTTCAAAAAGTTGCTCAGTAGAACCGTTTTCAATCGAAATATATGCCGCATTGGCATGCGTGAGGTTTATATATATACGCCGAGGATCAAAAGCAAGGTCCTAGATATTTCGTGCAAGCACTTATCCGATTCAGTATGACAACCTTCGAAAAGAAGCCATGAAAGCAATTGTATATTTCATGTCCTCGATTTGAATGGAACGTATATAGCATGTGTAGAAGCAGGCATTAAAATACATTACCATATGATAATCATATGATTAAGTGCAGAAAAGAAGGAGATAGATAGATAGTGAAGGAGAACGAGAAACGTACTAAATAACATATGATCCGCTAACATACTTATTGTCATCTAAGTGATCGAAACGAAAGAAAGCAACAAATTGTGTACGAGCACGATCGTCATCGATTTCCTACTGGTGCAAATTTTACAATTACTTGATAGCCTTCCCAAATATCTTCCAAATATACTTTTATTTATTCATTTCCTTTACAAAGAATCATAAGCTTCCGCTTTTCGACCAACCGTTATCATATTACTCAGATAGATTTACAACGTTTCAGTGAAACTCATATCGTAATTGCGACACTACTAAGAAATCTATTCGTCATTTTAGTGGAGCAGAGCAATAATTTTCGTTTCTCGATATATTAATTTACTTTAATATCATACGCGAACTCCGAAACACAATACAAGTAGATTTCTGAATTCTTCTTTTCTGTGTGATTTCTAAAGAGAGATACTAGGAAATCAGAAATCAGAAATTAGGTGAAAACTGGTGACGATTGAAATTTTGGCACGCTCTCAAGCCATCTATTAAGAAAGAAAACAAATCGAAAAAGGGAGCTGGTATTTTTTTACATGAGTAGATCCTACTGAGTGTTAACAATCTTTATTAACATTTTAGCCTATGATTAGCAGAGAGAGAGAGAGAGAGAGAGA
Source organism: Adineta ricciae (assembly GCA_905250025.1). Lineage (NCBI taxonomy): Eukaryota > Metazoa > Rotifera > Eurotatoria > Adinetida > Adinetidae > Adineta > Adineta ricciae. The sequence goes on along the minus strand of CAJNOJ010000295.1, from coordinate 101,932 downwards.
CAGAGGACCTCGAAATCGATATTTGACAGAGACCGAATTCATACAGATACACAAGAATTCGTTTATATCTATCACATTTCATCTATAGCTTCATTATCATCCACCGGCTTGCTTAGCTGATAACAATGTCAAGCCACTGTTATCATCGTGTTTGCACAGCAAGGTAAAAAGCCCACATGTTCTATTCATCACAGTATAGAAACAGCAAGTAAGATTTGTCAACATCTACAGAGCTCGATTGCCATTTTCTCTCCTACATTCTAACTCCAAACGGAAAGCGTTACCATTGGAAGGATTTACAGAATAGAGCTTGTATAGCACTATACTTATACGACTTCTAGATACAGCGCAACATTTGATATTAGAAAACTGGTCATATTGAATATATGGAATTAGGTGGTGAAATCACCCGACAGGCCATCGGTCGTCACGGATTCATTGGATCGCTTTATGACGTAAGAACCGATAAATTCGAAGGAGGAAGTTTATTTAATAAACAACTTCCTTCGTCGCCGTTCATTGAATCGGCTGATGGTGGACATGCAAGCTACTGTATAGATTCCAACAATTCGCAAAAAGAAACATTCGATAAATTGAACATCGAAGCTGGACTGAAATTGAGTCTAATGGGTGGTTTAGTAAGCGTTGAAGGATCAGCTAAATATTTGGCTCAAACAAAAATCAACAGTCGAACAGTTCGCGTCACGTTTTTATATGAAACTCAAACAAAGAAAGAATGCTTGCTGATTTCAATGGCTGATTTACATCAATATTTTTCGCCAGCCGCTCTAGAAAATCCTGATGCTACCCATGTCGTCATTGGAATTACATGGGGAGCAAGAGTAGTCGCTACATTCGAGCAAACAGTACAAAGTTCCGATAAAGTAGAAAAACTCGAAGGACTTCTTTCGGCTTCTTTGATCAAGGCAAGTGCACCAAGTGGCCAAGGTAAAGCTGAATACGAACACAAAGAGAATCAACAACTTGAATCGTTGAAAATAAGTTTTTCCGGCGATGTCATAGTTCCCGAATGTCCTCAGACTATTGAAGGTGTGATGAACATATGTAAAACGGCTCCAACCCTAATTCGAAATCTTAATGGCGGAAAAGGACAACAACTTCGGTTCATTCTCTACCCATTGAAAAAAATGGCGCAGATTTTCAATCATGAATTACGTATCGAACGGTATGAAATCACAGTCATGATTTATGTTCATAATTTCGATTTCTGTACTTCTAGATTAATAAGAGAAGTCAACGATCATACAATCATGCGCATTGAGGGCGTATTTGAACAAATATCGGTTGCAAAAAGAACTTTGAATGATTTTATTGCCGACATTGAACCATGGAAAGATGCGATTTGTTCGGAATGGCTTCATGTTATTCGACAAAAGCAGTTAAAATTTATTGAAAACGAACTTAAAATACAACATCAATTGGCTAAATTACTTGAACAAGTTCGTCGAAGTTTAGCCCAAGAGTCCGAAATGGAACAACTACTAGATAAATTCGATGAAGATAATCCATGTTCTGTCAAAGCAATTCAACAAGTTTTGAAAGAGAATCAACGAATCAAATCAAAGATTAAAACATTAGAAAAATTGCATGCAATACTAAATCCGTATGGGCAAGATCATTTTCAGAAGCAAATCACATCAATAGAAGAATTAATACTTGATTTCTATGATAATGATGTGTATCTATTGCATATTTGTGACGAATGGCAGACAAAAAATAAACAACATTGGCCTAAATTATTAAGATTCCTTTCGAATTTAATACAAACTGAACATGAAACAAAGGATTCCAGTGCCATTTTTCGAGTGATTGATCACGATTTACATGCTGATTTAGATGACAAACCGGATCAATGCGTCATTTTCTATGCTAAGCAAGGAATAATTGAATCTCGGAATTTCTATCAAGATTCTTTACGTAAGTTAGACTTTCGAGGATTCCGAAAAGAAATGTATTATACGCATACAGATTAGATCTATAGATAAGTTCTCTCTATTTAGAGAGCATTTTGCCGAAACAAATAAAATTAATTCGAAAACAAAATCCAAGTCTTTCCGAAACTGCCGTTTTGGAATTGCATAACAAATTCATTGGTCGAAGGTAATAACATACAATGTTTGAAAGATATACACTTTCACTGTATTCATCATCTTCATCATTATAGTCCAACTGGCGAGCTGACAAAAGCGATGTTGATTGCTGCACTCAAAGAAGTTTATTCAAAGTATTAGTCTTACAAACAGCAATTCTGATGATAATATATACGAATATTTACATCTAGAGGAAATGTAACGAATTATTGCAATTATGCATTCTCTAAAATCGATAAGGACAAAAGCGGTACAATTACGTTTGTGGAATTCATGTCGGCCATTGCTCTAACGCAACCAGATAACGTCGACAAACGCCTCGAAATGGTATGTGTTACAAAAGATTTCTTTTCTTTTTTAAATAATCTATTCGAGAGGATTTGTTTGTCTTTTCTAGGTATTTTTCATGTGCGATGAGGACAATTCCAATGCCATTGATGCTCAAGAAATAATAAAGTTTATCGAAGTCATTTCAGAGTTAGAAGATGAAAAGAACGCGATTGATATCAGTACTGCAGGATCAATTGTCACAAAAATGGTGGAAATCTGCGGAAAGAGTCCAGACGATAATTTTACAAAAGAAGAGTTTCTACGATGGTACGATTTGTTTCAAAAGTTCTCGACATCAGTACACTTGAGAGGATCTATTCTTTTAGCTGTAAAACGAACGAGCTGGTGTGTGCAGCATTCCTACCCAACACAGCAAGTAAGTAACATTCAGACCGCTTTTCAATAGAATCAATTCTATATGACAAGAAATCTATCGAGTCCTCATAAACTAATCAGAGTGTATTTATTATACACTTTCTATTAGAAACAAATGTCAAGCCTGCTATCAGTGAGTCGACTAAAACGGAGTCTTCAATGCCAATCAATACACTTACACTCGATCATCTTAATGTTAATCTACTGAAAGACGACCAATGGATTAAAACTAACTTTTCTCTCGAAAACATACCAGATGGATGTGAACCTCTATACGATGAATCCAATCAAACTGTACCCGCATGGGCTACGTCTTACCAGCTGGGGACATTCAAACAGGATCATATCAAATTGTTCGATGATACTCAATCACCAGTAAGTTTACTAATGTTACTCTAGAAATCACCTCAAGATACTTAAATACTCAATGTTCTAGTTGCTCTCTCTTCGTCCTGTAGTCGAATTTTCGGTATGTATTGCTGCACGCAAAGATTGTGGCGCAAAAGCCACACTCTCGCTTACATTTTCCGATGGTCACATATGGAATTGCAAAAGAGAATATAAACAATGGAATGACGGACGTTGGCATAGAATAACATATCGTTATTCACAATACAAGACTTTACCAATGGATGTTACAGTTGTGATGCAAGGAAGTGATACGAAATATTGGGCCGGGTATTTTGGGATGAAATTTGCTCAACCTTGCCTTCAACTTGTGTTAAACAGCGGCATACAAGATAAAACACCGAAGGAAACGGATGTCATCATCAAATCACGATAGATATAAGAAGCACAGAAAACACGATAAGTTTCTCTTTGATGCTATGATTAAAACATTTTTTTATTCTGTATTGATTTACTTCTAACTTACCACTGAGTAATTCTTTGTTATCTTAGAAAAGATAGAATGCGGATCAAATACACTCAGTGTAAAAATTCTTCTAAAAAATAAAAGACTTTTTATTGGTCCTGAAGATGATAAAGAAAGCGTTGAAGTTCTTTTCATCTTATACTAAAGTTTGCCACTGTTAATGTTTTCTTAGACAATCTTAGGTACAGGTATAAATCTGAAAAGTAAAGAAGAATTTCAAAATACTATATTACGGTTTTGCTAATATAAATATTTTGCTTTGCATTTACCAAACTCATTTCCATTAAAGCAATATCTTCGCCATTGATACAGATCTCGTGTAATTCAAAAAACTACGCCTTCAACAGAAACACGCAATTATCATATGTGTTGAATCAGAATATTGACTTTTGTCGAGCCTGAAGATAATCAAACGCTTGTTTCGATTATCTTTGGTTATCCAGCAAAATTATATAAAAACACTATTGAACATGATCGAAAATTACAATATAGCATTGAATTTAAGAATATTCTTGAAATAATACACATATAAATTTGGTATTATTTTATTTTTCATAGGTATACCATTGACGACAAATGTGCCATTAAGTTTACAGTATATGGAAAAGACCCTGATGATGAAATAATAGCGACTGATTTCTTAGGAAATTTTTTTTCGAATAGCATTTCATCTGATACAAGAATAATTAAAAGTATGCGATCAATGCGTATGCTTAGTTCGATCTATGAGATTCAATTTATGCTCGTATGCTTATACTTAAACCTTTCTTTCTCGATCATCCCATATACAGGAACAATAAACGTTCGTTTCATTCATTTATCAACATCCTGCAGTTATTCAGTTTGTATTTAGCGTCTATATATTATATATAATGAAAAGAAAAATATAGATGTCTTTGAGAGTACTCAAATGAGTCCTTTATCGTCAATCGTATTTTTTACAATGCTCCTTCCTATATCAGTACAAGTCGTAACAAGTTATCGATATATTATATCATGCAATGTTCTTAATAAGCTGATATCTGATTTTTTCTGTTTACTCTCTTCCAAGCATTGTTCAAATGATCTCTAGTTTTACATGTTCAAAACCATAGTTTGCTTTATTAGTTTCATATAACTGTTCGACTGTTTGAACGTATGGACAATGAAGTTGATCGATATCGGTTTGAGTTGGATCAGTGATTTGATTGACATGAATCGACCTAGCAACTTATAGTATAAGATAGAATTTATTTTTTCTATTGACTATAATGAAAAAGAAAGGCCTGTCTTACCAATGGTCGTCACGGGGCGACGAAGAGATAGATAACCAACAATTGATTGTCCCCAAATCCATCGATTTGAAAGCCAATTCTTACCAATCGTACAAAACCTTTTCTCTCCTTCAAATATAATATCATCGTTTGGTATTCTGCGAAGTGCAATTCTCGCATACCACCAGTCACAATGACCACAGTATTACCTTGGCCAGCTGAGCCATTTAAGAAATCTTGGCAACTGCCTGGCGAGACACGACATGCACCTGTAAAAACGGAACATTTGATGACAAAGGTATAATGTTATCATCACCTAAATTAAGAAAGAATTCGCGTGAAAATGGAACGAGAAACTGGAAACGAAGAATCATCAAATGAGGACGAATACCAGGAAAGAGAGTTGAAAAATGTGTTGCTTCTGTTAGGAAATTAGCTGCACCATATGGGTGGTAACCAAAGATGTAATGTTTTGATTAATTTTATCGGAAAATAATTAGAAACTATGGACCCGATCAATCAAACTAATAAGTAATGTCATTGAAAAAGAGCAATAGTAGGATAGAAGAACAACTGTGAACAATATTAAAAAAGGTGCAAAAAGTATGATTGTGATAAGAAAGAATAAGACGAAGTCTTCAATCAATTCGTTCATTGCCATCTGAAATCAATTTCGAGAATTGATGAAAAGTAATCCTGGTTGTTGGTTTTCTTCTGTTGTTCTTCAAATATGAGTAATCTATCAGAGTCATATAGCGTCAGCCAAACAAAGATGTCCTCAATCATCGTCCCTGACTTTGACGTAAGTCTACATCTACATCTTTACAAAAAAATCATTCTCCGAAATATTATAAAGGAAACATTACAATTTGTTATTCTTTTATTTAAATGCAAAATCTTATTTATAGCCGATTTGGTCCCATAAATCGCAATCATCTTTCACATAGCTGTTTCCTAGTTGAAATGGATTTTCAATGAACAGATATGTTTCATTTCCATCTGTGTACTTTGGCCATACTAAAGGTACACTCGATGGATCATTTGGATTTTGACTTTTCGCAAAGTTTGTCCAATAAGTGCCCATGCCTTGCGATATGTATCGACCAATGTCAGTGAAACGTTGCCAAAATGATTGGAAGACATACGCGACTTCATCACCATGACAAGCATGATCAGGACAATTCAGTGTATTGACTTTGTTATACGGATAACCGAATACATACGAATATGATGCAGATTTTCGAGCGAAAAGACGAGTGGAACAAGTAAAGATCCATTCTGTCGCAATACGAACAATATTTGGTCGTTGATCACCTGAACTAAGTGGTGGATAGTGTTCAAGAACTTTTAGCGCTTGTTCTCCAAAGAGACCAATAGCCAACGCAGCGTATTCACTGATTGTTACACTTTTATTCCATGCAACATGTACCATATCGTAACATTCATCTGTTACTGTACCAATAATTAATGGTTTCAACGGAAATGAAACATTCTGAATTGTGTTAACAAGCGATCCATGAACAATATCATTATCAATCACTGGTAACCATGGTTCGAAGAAGGACAACGGATTCAACGAAGTGATCTTTTGATTAACTTGTGCTTGAGCAGTAATGATTTCATCAGCTGACCGAGACCGAAAACAGGTCAAATTGTTCGGAGAACAGTGCAATTGTTCAGCAAGAAGAACGGTCAGTGCCACATTGCCTAAATATGTTCTAAAGAATAACAAAGAACAAGTCTTCATTTCACTATTCATCTAGTTTCTTTACCTGAAAGGAACAGTCATTGGAGAACTTTGGATAATTGCTCGTTGAAAAAAGGGTTGCATTTCACTGGTTACATAATGAAGAGCAGTTGACTGCGCACCAGAACTTTGTCCGAATAGTGTAATCTGATTGGGGTCACCACCAAACGCATTGATGTTCTCTTTGACCCAAACAATAGCCATTCGTTGATCAAGTATTCCATAATTACCTTTGAGATCGTTAGGACCATTGCCAGTTGCCAAATATCCCAGAACTCCTAGAAACGCACGGCGAATGTTCGTTGATGATTTGGAACATATGTGCTACTTGCCTAATCGATATTGCATCAATACAATGACGACGTTTGTACTATTCACTAGACGCTCGGATTCGTAGATCGGATCTGATGGAGACAAATATTGAAAATCACCACCATGAATAAAGATCATTACTGGAAGAAGAGCTGCTAACGACAAGTTACTTGTTAATGGTGTGAAAATATTCAAATAAAGGCAATCTTCTGACGTCTAAGTATTAATTTGAAGCACGTGAGTTTTCTCTATTTCTTTTGTAAATTAGTGACTTACAACAGGCAGCGTAGGACATTTTATTGATCCTGTTGATGGTGGACAAGGAGGTTGTGGACAAACAGGTGCTGGTCGAGTAGCATTGATTATTTTCGGGGCCCATTTTGTAATAGGTACTGTTGATTGCCATCTACTCGAACATAATTACAAATTGCAAAAACGAATCGTATAGCTATGATACCTCAATGCACCCACAGGCGGTTGTGCAAATGGAATTCCATAGAAGACTCGAGACATATTCGTTTGATAACCCAATATGTCTCCATATTGAGTGTGGACAAGAGCGGGCTCATCAGCAAAGACGTTTGGTACGAAAAGGATCAGTATGAAAAACAACATCATTCGTTTCACAACTATATGCCGTTTGTTACTATAATACGAACGCGCACCTTGTTTGCTTTTTATAAGCAATTGATAAGCATGATGCTGTTATCTTTTGGAAAAAAAAATGTAACACATGAATTTGATCTTGTTTTTTATGTGATATGGGCAAAGATTCGTTTCTGCTAATAAAAAAAACGTATAGAAGATCAGTGAAAAGATATTTCAATCTAACTCGAGAGTAGCCTTTAACAATTATCAGCACTCAAGTACCGTCGAACTGAGTTGATTTCTGCATTCTCTACAGATATGCACAGAAATACAGTAGTTTGCAATAATCTAATAGTGCGAAAAAAGCCTTTCGCAGAAACGCGCCGTATTCACTTCGAGGTCAACAATAGAATCTCCAGCAGTCATGAAAGCAATTGAAAAAAAAAGTGTATTTATGATTAGCAGTAGACGTTACAACATGTATTGTAGAACAAATGGTGTCGACACTAAACGATACTCGAGTTTTTTGTGAACAAAGCAAATCCGCTTCCTGAGCCAATTGTATAATATCATCTGAACCGGAAACAGCTTATCCACATTCAAAGCAGATGTCTGAACTGTACTTGAAGAACGTAATGCGGCAGAAATAGAAAATGGAGCCCACTGCCGATTTTGACAATCTAATCAAACAGATACCCAGTGGACGAGACGATAATAATTTATATCAGACATATTATCGAAAAGGGAAAATCGATCCTGGCGAAACAGTTCCGAAAGGCACAAGCAGTAAAGATCCTGTGGTCATACGAAGAATAATCGAACATCAGGGGAGAGATAGTTTAGTGTCGGTACCAAATTCTGGGCGAAGTGTACGATGCGTTTTTGTTATTTTTCATGGTTTCCTTAATATCTTGCAAAGTGATGTTTTTTGTTCAGAAGCCCACGAAATATCCAGCAAAAAATTTTCACATTACTGTTGATACTTCAAATGCGATAAATGCTGCAAAAAATGTGCGAAATACGAATGGATCGACCTATGCAAATGAAACTATTCATGTAAACCTTGCGAAACTCGTAGAAGTCCTTGAAAAGATAAACTGCGTATTAATATAAAAACACGTGCTGTTGATAGTGGTACAAACGAAACAGTAGAGACAAATTGTATAGGAATATAGTGTCATCACGTAGCGGTCCAGCTCGCAAATTATACACAAGATAATGTTCTAATAAAAAGAATATTGTTTTTGATAGGGACAATTTGTAGACAAGAGGTTACACGAAGAAAGTGTGAAAGTAATAGTTGATAACGATAATTCCGATAAGTAACAAATTCTCGTTATGGTGACTGGAGATGGAAATAACAAGGAAGACCAAACAACTTTTCCAGAAGTCATAGAAGCAACATAGATAAGGTATTGGAGCGTCGAACTCCGGTCATGGTAACAAACATTGCATCGAGTCTAGATTGATCTTCGAAAAAGATTGTCAGATGAAATGGTTATTAGATGTTTAGATGATTGCAGACAACACATTTTATTTCTGAAAATAATTGTCCGCAAAGCGAATGCGACCCAGAAACTCGTTGATATAATTTTATAGTTCAACTGAAAGGGCCATTCAGCATTCAAGAACTAAATGCAAGAGTGACGTGTTCAACAATCTTGTTTCCCTTTTTTAGACAAAACTACTTTGCCATATTGAAGTGCGTGAAAACATATTAGTGCACTATAATATATAAAAAAAAGAAGGAGAAATAGAGTATTATCCTGGAAAGTGGTGAACAAAAGCAGAATAGTTTTTGCTAACAACGCACACCATTCGATCCTATCGATGATTTCAATATACACATCGCATTCTTTTATTTATATCTGCGCAATATTATTATTCACCTTCAACACTGTTTATTCTATTGTCGTTGGTCATATTTCTAACACAATTCTTTTGAATTCGAATATTGATACCGTGTATACAAATCTACCATGCACACAATGTGTATGTATGGCTTTAAAATTAAATACGATCGCATGGAACTGTGTATTAAGGAATGAAACTTGTCAATTATTTAAGAATCATTCATGGATTCGTGATCAGTTGGTACTAACCACCAATGGATCTTTCTTTTTTCGAAATTATAATGAATATCAGACAACAACAGGTAACTAGATCAAAGCCAATTTAATTATAATCATCTGCAGTTTTCTATTTCTTTATTTAGCAATAGTAGCTGTGACGACAGAGAGTTTAACGTAAGTTTCATCTGTAAATTGATTTAAATAGAATTCAATGTGACGTACAATCATAGGTCGATCACTACCACACAAATGTCAACTATAATAGAAAATCTTTGTACGTAAAATAAAAAATATTTTCAATGATAAAAGCATTATCCACTTTTCATGATTCTATACAAAGGTATCGATGGTAATTTACGTTGGAACACAACAGGTGAAACTGTATTCAAGTCGCGAAATATTACTAGTGGTTCGAGAGGTATTTATATCGACTTCGATGATACGATGTATATCGCAGACATGGATGTTGTATGGAAACTATTACCCAATAGAACAATGGTTACTGTTGTAGCTGGAACTTTAAATTCAACTGGACCGAACAGTACTCAGCTGAGTTATCCTCAAGATGTTTACGTGGATAGATACGGTAATATATATGTGACTGATTATTACAATAATCGCGTACAGAAATTTATTAATAATTCAGCAGTTGGAATTACAATTGCAGGCAACGGAACTTCTGGAACTGGATTGCATCAACTATATAATCCAACCTTCTTTGCTTTTGATTCGACAAACACATATTTCTATGTTGTTGATTATGGTAATAATCGTGTTCTGAAATTTCCTTCAAATTCTACTTCAGGTGGTAATGGAACTCTTGTAGCCGGTGTAAATAATTCTAGCAATCAAAACACATCATTCGACCAGCCTTCAGGTATTGCACTATCACCATCGCTCATCGATAATTTATTCATAACACTTTATGGTGAACATTCAGTAATACGTTGGACATCAAACACGTTTTCGGGTATTTTTGTAGCTGGTATTTCCGATGTGCCAGGTTCAAACTCGACTTTACTTAGAAATCCAAGAGGTATTAGAATTGACCATAACCTAAACATATTTGTTGCTGACGCTGGTAATCATAGGATACAGATGTTTTGTGCTGGTAGTCAAACGGGTATTACAGTTGCTGATTCAAACAACAGGCGAATTCAGAGATTTCTTAAAATCTAAATTGTATCTGATAATCTAGTAGACGCACGATGTACTATAATCGAGTCATAAACAAATAAACAAGAGATGCATCAATAGCAAAAGAAAAGCCAAAAAACTATTTCTTGTATTGTGAATATGAATGTAATCCGTAAAAATGTCGCAGTCTGAAGATTGGAATCAAATATTCATCGAGATAAAAGTCAGTTTTTCACTTACCTGCTGCGTGGAGAACATTTCGTGCACATCAAGTTCCGCTACAGAGTATTGAATATTAGCACATAGATTTTCTTAAATTAATATTCGAACAGGCTCAGTGTGCTCATCAGTAATTTCTTTTATTCAACAAAGTCATGGCAGAAAAGCTCACACGTCAAAATCTGTCTTCTCTTTCTACGCTTTTTTTCATAGAAACAATTGAATATAAACTGAAAAGAAAAGGAATCATTCATAGCAATAAAGCAAATATATTCAGTTCATTTTCCTATACCAGAAAAATCTTATGAACACTTGTTTATGGCTTTACTGACTAACCGTTGAAAATTCAACCAAGACAAATATCGAACCATGGTTTATTCCTTTTGATATTTGTATAGTTTCGCGCAACATTTTTCATAATTGTCTTTATTTCTGATGAAACATATTGAACAATTCCAATGATGCTCGTTGGCAATTCATGTTTCTCTGCACTTATGTTTGAAATTGCTCTGCTTATTGTGATCTCACTTGCTCTTAAAAAGGATCTCAAGCGGATTGAATATTATAATCCATTGTACGTTTTTAGACGATATTTCAGTCAAGTGACATGTGCTGCACAGAATTATTCTTTTCTATGACAAGCGATTCATCGATATTTATTAATTGTTTATTCATCTCGTTCGTTTTGGCATTCATATCTTGTCTATTTGTATATCATGGATTTTTGTTTTCGTCTTTCCAATGAAATATTTCCTCACTAGTGGAATTGTTTATAATGTTGACAATTAGGTATTTGAATTACATCATCAACGATTCTTTTCACTCATTCATACGTGAGTGAGTGTGCGATGGGACGAGATGCACTCACATCTGACCCTTCCCAATTGTTGCATTCAAATTGTAAATTACTCCTGCGTCGCCTGCGCGTCCTTATCACTATGCTTATGGTACATATTTTCCGCTCCCTATTTTTTCCTTCTTCTCTTATATTGAGTTTATGCTTCATTATGCAATATAATCAACTGAAGTGACGTAGTTTGTTTTGCCGTATGCTTCTGAAATCTAACAAAAACAGTACACCTGTGCCTGTTAGTTTTTCAAGCATATTAGAAAGTAAATATGGACGCTGTATATGATTGATAGTACATGACTTTAGATAGTGCTTCGTTTTTTTTTTCTCATCAATAAAAATGCACAATCACATTTATAGTCGAAAGAAATATATATTTACTTCCCGCAAATAGTTGTGCAGTTAAAATAACATAAAATGTTTCGATATTCTACCGTTCAATTACAACAATATAGTAGATATCAAGGTGATCGTCGTGGAGTAGCTAGAAGACTTGGAAATGGTGCTCGTCAAGAAGCTTTAGATATTGGTTATGGAACTACTGCAGAGTTGGAAACTATTGGTGGATTCGGTAACACATTACGCAATCGCACAGGAGTCACCGTCATTGTCCAATGGGCACCACCATTTAGTACGGCTTACCAACAATTTATCGGTGGAAACATGCGTAGTTTTCCCATGGCTCGAATGGGAAATATGACCGGTCATCCAATAGGTGGTATGGGAAATTACGGAGGAATGCAAGGAGTGCCATACAACTTTAGTTAAAAAACAAATGAAAGACATCATAATTTACTGAATACGGTGAGGATGGGCATGACAAGCAGGAAAATACCCACCTCCTCACTCTTTCGTAAAAATTCACTTTAGTCGTCGTTACCTTCTGTTTCTCAAGGCAATATACATTGATCTAGCTATTCAGCTAGAACTTCTCATACTGTTTTCTCTACTGACATCGAATATTATAAAAAAAAAACATCATGGTTAATATTAATATTTTTCTTGTATACTTACTAAACGATTGTAGTTTTTTTTACTAATAATCCTAACATATGCTAGGGAAACACTTTGGCGAGTAGATAAGAAAATGAAATTTATATAGACTCTTCAACTGCTTTGTTTGCAAATAAATTTACATTCTATATTTAATATTTGAAAATACTATGTAGAGCTGATAATCAGAGCTGAATATCGGGTGGAATAGGCATTATATACAGGTACCTTTCATAGAATAACAGTATTTTTTTAAATGACATCTGGAATGGTTTAATGAAGAAGCAAACAAAGTCATTTTGTGGAATATATGCATGTGAGCAACTTGCGAGTTTCATGTGCCCACTGTATAATCATCTTCATCTTTTATCTTCTTTTCAATTAATTAAAGAAGTTGAATGATTTTAGATAGCTTAGTCTTTGTAACACAATATCTGAATGATGAATCGTAACAAAATAGGAGTCCGTGATGTAAGGTTTTAGTCCTTGTATATGAGCAAAAAAAGGTGATTTCTGTTCTTTTTGCATTATATTCTAGTCGTCCGCATCGATGGATCCGAATATGACAGAATCATCAACCATTCCACTCCAAACACGGTATGTGCAGCCCATGAATGGCAATTCCTGGTTTAGCTGAATTATTATTTTAGACGCGAGAGTATTTGGAAGAAAAAATTCATTTTGTTCATAGCTTTTGGTATAGCTCTTATATTAACCGCAAGTATTCCAGCGGTTAATATTTTACTGAAGAATAAAGATACTACAGATACGCCAACGACGAACATAACGTCAACGACATCCTTAGTATACACGGTGCCAACAACATCAACAATAGTGAATACGACGTCAACAGCATCAACAGTACGGGCGACGATAACAACACCAACAGTGAATACGACATCGGGAGTACCATCAGTATACACGGTAGCAACAACTTCAAGATCGATAATAACAACGCTAACAGAAGGTATGTTTTTATAAAACAAACTAAATAATTTCTTGTAAGCTTATTGAGGGGTCCTATGAAATAGATATGTGTGAATATGAGTTGGATTTAAGGTGGTATAGAAACGTAAGAGGATAGTGTGAATTCTATTTGAAAAATTCGTTAAATATGTAATTAATAAATTAGATTTTTACCGTGTAAATCTTCATTTTCTAGAGCATCTGCTACCTTCTGCTCACAATTATACTAGTCTTAAATGGACACAAAATGCGAGCACTGTTGCAGGAGGACATGGAAGTGGTAGTAAATTAAATCAGTTGTCGAAACCATATGGCATCGCGATTGTTGATGACGATGAACATCAAATGATTTACGTTACTGATCACGACAATCATCGAATCATGGCATGGGGATTTAATTCAAGCGAAGGGCAGATTGTTGCCGGTGGCAACTTGCAGGGAACTGGTATACATCAATTAAGTCAACCGACAGACGTGATTTTCGATAAGAAGTACGATTCCCTCATCATTTGTGATAAAGGAAATAAACGCATAGTGCGATGGTTTCGTCAGAAGAAAACTCCCGAAATAATTATTCCGTCCGTCGATTGCTGGTCGTTAGCTATGGATAATGATCGAAATCTATATGTTTCTCGGTATTTAGAACGAGAAATAAGACGATATACCGAAAATGATACGAATGGAACACAGCTCACAATTGGATACAACAATTCAATACGATTCAATGAGCCTGCCTATATTTTTGTGAATGAGAACCGTTCGATTTATATATCAGATTGGGGACATCATCGAGTAATAAAACAGATGATAAACGTGCTATCGAACAGTATCGTTGCCGGTGGAAATGGTTTTGGGAAAGATGATCATAAACTAACGTATCCTCAAGGATTATTCGTTGATCATATGAATAATCTTTATGTAGTAGACGGAGGGAATGATCGAGTAATGCGCTGGTGTAAAGGATGTGAAACGGGTGAGAAGGTTGTTGGTGGTAATGGAGGGGGAAACCAAGCAAATCAATTTAATGGTCCCAAAGATTTGGCATTTGATCGAAAACATAATCTTTATGTTGTCGATCGCGATAATCATCGAGTGCAGAGATTCGATGTTTATGTCAATTGAACGAGATCGCTTCCGCTTGATCGTATATTTACTGCTGCTTATCTATTTGATTTTGGGCTAAAATAAAATTTGTAAAATCGAAACACATTGTTTTTGTTGATCGTGAACTATTAGAATGTGATTTTTTCTTGTCGATTATCTTGAGAATGAGATTGTGAGCATCCTCCCTCACTCTTAAGCTTGAAACAAATTCAACATTATTTGTTGTTTATTCGGTTGTAATCGATCAGCAATATCAGATTCAAATCAATTAAACTATCTATCGAGTGTAAGCTCTGATTCGTATGACAATCTTTTGTTTGGTTTAGAATAACAAATGACGGTAAACATGAATATTACATGAAAATATCATACAGCATCGATACCATCGGATGGAAAAGTACTGCTCAATAATGAATACAACACCAGTCACCTAGATATTTCTGTAGAATTCTGTTAAAGAAAAAAATTGAAACGTTTGACGAGAAATTCTTGAATTTTCTCAAACAATTCTGTTCACGACTGTCAACGAATTTAATTTCCAGGCCAAGTTTAACACACAATGCTTTAAAACTCAAGTCTTTTACGGATAGGAAAACTACGGTTTTACTCTAAATTGAATCGTCTTATATGTGTCTTCATTATGAATAATAACGAGACTTTTTTTTTGGTAACTCGACACATCGATCGTTTCTATGATGTGGACGTATCTCATTCAGTTGGTGCTTGTCGACGATGAGAAACCTGATGCTACTGTTACAAATTCGATTTCTAATTATGCTGATATTGTTTCATATCGTTAGTTTTATTTCAGCAACAAACGCAATTTAATTCAGCTCTTTTGACTTCACTTATTGTAGATAATAATAAGCAAAACATCGACTCATGCACATTTTCTTTCGTTTTCATCTATTATATAAAACTCAGTTCAACAGGTGACTCGGTAGACAACTTGGTATTGAAATTTCAAAAAAGAACTCGACATTCTTTTGAAAAATATGATTTCCTCATAATTGCTTCTCATTTTTAATATAGTTGAAAGAGAAAATGCTCTTGTTTTCAAATCTCATTTGATTACTAATAGCACCTTGTTATTTTTTCATTCAGTGTAATCGTGCATATAATTAATTGAAAAATAATGCAGAACTCTAGACGGGAGAATGTTTCACTGTTTCAATTTCTTCGGACGTTATCGCAACGGAATGTGAATATATCGCTTTCATCTAGGATGAAATGCATTTTGGCAACGAGAAAATAACCGTGGAGCGATGAGCAAATCAACTGAAAAAAATTGATGCAGTTCGTGATTTACGATATATCATCAAAAAATCAGTCTATGTCAGTTTATCAAAATCTGTAATGCTGTTATACAGTAATTTTCATAAAAGTGTGTGCTTCAGTAGACTCACTGAAACTATATTAGCGACAGTTTCTCCATATTTAGGTTAAAACTGCATATTTCGAAGAAAAAGTTTGATGAAAGTTGAGGTGTCACTTTTCATCTTGATTTGCTTCGCTCTATTTTGAGCTCTGAGAGAATGTCGACGCTTTTTTTTTCTTATTATCGAATAAATATGAAATATAAGCACAACTATTGTTAAGAAAAACTTCCGTGCAACATGCCTTGGATCGTTCTTCTTTTCTTACTCTTTTCTACTAGTCGAGCAGTTCGCATGTATAAAATAAACAATTGTACAATGATCGGTACAGCACATCGAACAATATTCAATGTCACACAAGATAACTGTATTTGTGAAATGCTCTCATTCAATGGATCATTCTCTGCGATGAATTATTTTCCTATCAATCAAACTTGTCAATTATTTATTTCGGATAATAATTCGATCGTTGTAGAATTTTATTTGCCTTCATCGTTGATACTTATCAATAGAACAGCGATATCATTAATACGATATAGTAAGTTCGTCAGGTTTTCAATTTGTTATGAATGTGTCAAGATGACATAGAAATTCATCAATTGATTACGATTTAGATAGAATACTTTGCTCGTATATTGCTGTTTTCTTTTATAGTCAACCAAGCGACGTCATCAACAGCAGGGCCTTCTTCAACAATGTTAACTACAACGATCGGTTTGTAATATATTTCTAAAAAAGACTATTCTATTTTTCATTCTTAGGGTGCAATCAAACGTTTCGTAATTACACAACTTATTCAATGGGTAGTGGTACGAATTATGTAGCCGTAAGTGATATCGATAGTGACATGAAACCTGATATTCTTACAGTTAATACTGGTTCAAATAATATCGGTGTTCGTCTAAAACAAAGGTGATAATACATTTTCTTCTTCAACATTTTATGCAGTCAACAGTCAACCATTTGCAATAGCCGTCGCCGATCTTAATAATGATACTTACCCCGATGTTATTGTTACAAATCCTGGATCAAACAATATTGGTATTCTTATGAACAATGGTAATGGAACATTTCGTTCTCAATATACTTTATACTCGAATTCAAATCCACATCCATTAGCAATAGCCGATTTAGATAATGATAATCAACCTGATATTCTTTATTCAACATGGTCTAAAACTACCGTGGGCGTGTTTTTTAATCAAGGTAATGGAACATTTTCTTCTGAATCTGACTATGCAACTGGTGATTATCCATTCGCAATTGAAGTATCTGATGTCAATAAAGATAATCAACCTGATATAATCACAGTAAATCAGAATTCAAATAGTGTCATCATTCTGATCAATCAAGGGAACCGAACATTTCTTCATCAGTCAACAATATCAGTTGGCAATGGCCCATATTCATTAGCAGTTGCCGATATTGATGGTGATAATATTGTAGATATTGCTGTCGGCAATAAAAATGCCGATACAGTTAGTGTTTTAATTAATCGTGGTAATGGTACATTTCTCAATCATGTCGTTTATAATGTCGGTAGTTCTCCATACGCTGTAAAAATCCATGACATAAATCTTGATAACTATCCCGATATTATTGTTGTAAATTATAATTCAAAAACTATCGGTATTCTTTTAAATAAAGATGATGGAACATTTTTCAGCCAAATTACTTTTCCAGTCGGTACCCAACCAACATCATTGGCAGTTGTCGATGTTAATGATGATAATAAACCTGACGTTATCGTTACGAATTCTGGCGATAGTAATGTTGGTGTTCTCTTACATTGTTAATTTTTTGTATTTGATGACATCAAACTCATTTTATTTATTTCAACAAATACCAACTTCATGAATGAATCTCTCTGGTGATATTATCTATACCCACATCGGAAACGTTTTAATCAGCCATTTTTATTAAGTTATATCGTCATTACCAAGTCAGTCGTACGATGCCATTGATTCTTCTTTCTAATATAGTCCGTCAATTGTTTTAGTTATTGATCATTATCACTAGTCAATATAAAATTGACTTCCCCCAAAACCGATCTTTCATTTGTTTGATTCCACCTATACGAAAACTCCTATTTCTTGTGATCTTTGTTTAACCAAACTGACAGTTGATTTGCTAATGAAAAAATATAGCAAAAAATCCACAAAAAGAATATATATGATACCATTATTGTGTTGTATTTCTAAGTGAACATAATGAGAATGCAGATAAAAAAGACACTAATGTATTTCGTATAAATATATCTTTATCCTTCATTAATATGAATCATTTACGTGACGCACTTGTGTTTAAACAATGTATTATTCAAAAGCAAAGGCACAAAACACATTTGATAAACAACTTTTCTCTCCGCGATGATGAATAAGATATGTGAATTTAGTTCTGTTTGTTGAACAAAATAAATCGTTATATTGTTCAATGGAAGAGAATTATTATAAAGTAGTAAAGAAGTAGTTAGGTGACTTTGATATGACAACGAGTATTTTTGTTGCTGGAAGTGATACTTGAGATCCTGCTTCAAATCAGCTTTCTTATTTTTGGGCAAGTTTTGCTATGATATCATTTTCGATTCATATGTGACATTACTCGAATAAACTTATTCGACTATATGAACTTAAACAAAACTCGAGCTTTTGAAATATCGTGATTTTACTAACAAAATTTCATAAAAGGGATCTATTTTTAGATCTTGTTTACAATATGACAGTTAAACAGATTAGAAAACATTTGCTATTTTTCGTTTATGACTGAATATAATTGAAGAATAAATAAACAACCTTGAGCGTTAGTCTTTTTATTTGCTATAAACAAAGAAAAGAAAATTTTACTCTGTGATCATGAAAATGTAATAAAGAGCAAATGCTTAGTCACAGTAAAGGTATAAAATACAATGAAATAAATGGACTATATATTATTAATAATCACATAGTGCAAATAAGAGCAATGAGTCGAGATACTGCGAAGAAAAGAGTTTCGAACATACTATTTCAAATGTTTCAGTCAAATCGAGTCTATTCTATTGATATGCTTTCTTTTAATTTTGTTTTGTTAGATGACAGACACTGATCAGATGCAAAATAATGGTCATGTAGTATTGATTGCTTCACCTTTTGACGGTCATGTCGTCCCATTGCTGGACTTAGCTAGACATTTATCAGTCCATTTTCACATTACTTATCTTATATCAGCGTCAAAACTCAGCTTTATTAAACAGCATGGATATCTTGTGGAAAAGGAAAACAATAAAATGGTTTCTACTAATATTGGGATAGATTTCATTGGTCTATTCGATCATAATGATGCCGATTTTGAAGTGAGCTTGTTCGAATTCAAGTAACATGTTACAAAAAAGCACATAACTTTCCATAGGTGACACGTTCCAATGTGAATACTCTAGTAAGACCAATCATAGAACGTATGTATGAACCTCTTCAACAAATATTATTTTCTCAACCTATGAAATCAACATCAATTACTTTATTATCTACTGAATCAATCGATCGACCTATTGATATGATTATTGCTGATATATTTGTTTATCCCTTTGTTCGAAATGCAAAGGAAAGAGGTATCACGACTCAAATGTTCTGTCCCACTAGTTTTGCTGTCATTCCCGCACTAATGCGTGTGGTAACAGATGAGACGCCCAAATCTGAGTGGCCTGATCTCACCGCTTCTATTATCGAAGCATATCCGTTTGCTGATGGAATAATCTGTAATTCAATCGAGAAATTCGAAGAACACGCTATTGAAGATATGCGACAACAGGCAACTCCGTACTCAAAAGTACCTGTTCGATTTGTAGCACCTCTTATGTCTGAAGCATCTGTCAATAAAGATACTGTAAGAATTTCTATTGATTGTATTCACTTTAATCTATTTTCTCTTTAGATGGAAGTTACTTCACGTGTAAAAAATTGGTTACAAACACAATGGGAACTGGCTAATCAAACACCGTCGGTTATATATATTGCTTTTGGTACAAGTGCTTCTATCTCATCTGCACAGGTACTTCAAATTGCTGATGCTCTCACATCTTATCCTGTTATCTGGTCGTTGAAATCAAAACTTCTTGAATGTTTACCATCCTCATTTGTTAATAATGAAAAATCTTTGCTGCTTGATTGGGTACCACAACGCCTGGTTCTTTCTCATCCTGCCGTGTGTCTCTTTATATCGCACGGAGGTTGGAATAGTTTACTCGAATGTATATTAGCAGGAAAGCCAGTTCTAGTATGGCCTCTTTTCGGCGACCAAATAACCAATGGAAAATGCGCTGAAGAAGAGTTTCATATCGGCCAATGCATGAAAAATGCCAGTTTTGTTGATGATCAACGGGTTGTATTAAGTGCTGAGATTAAAGGGTATTTACAACAAATGTTCGATCGACAATTGGAATATACTCAAAATGCTCGTCAAATGCAACAAAAATGTACACATGCAGAACAAAATAGTTCGCTTCGTTATTTCAACGAGATTGTCCGAATCATTAATGAACGAGCAGCTGTTCGATTAGACAGAAAAACTATCGAACTTTAATCATGCATTGGGCTAAATCTTTCATATCCATTCGCATATCTTTAGTTCTTTTTCAACTATTGACTGTTAGCTAGAAGAATCTTTTATAGAATTAACGATAGTCATCAAGAGATTCTATTCGCTCGTCTCTACATCGTTTTCATTAGAAAATTCATTTGTTATTTTAGTAAAATATATATCACAATGACTCATCGAATTGAGGGTGAGGGTGTGAGGAGTAAGAGCAAACATGACCAGGGATGGTTTTTGCTCATGTTCATATCTGCACCCACACATTGTTAATCAAGAAAAAACCATTAGAAGCATATACTCAAAAATATATAAAGATAAATGTGGAAACTCCGGATTGTATCCGAAAGTTAAGTGTACTGGAAAAAGTTTCTAGGAAAAGGCAGAGGAAATGTATAGGTGAAAAGTTCGTATTGTTATGATAACTCGAGCATGCCTGAGCCGGTCGGCCTTATACAAATCGATTGAAATCTTAATGAAACTTAACGGGATTTTTGAAGTTCACCGATTAAGACTTTTACCAATCATTAGCGAAATTCTATATAGTGTGTTGGAAAAAGTACAATGAATAATAGACGATTGGCGAGAGTCGAGTAGATCGTAATTCATATACCGGGTGTACCAAAAGTTTTGCGACACTTTTTATTTTGGTGATATCTGGACTTGAGAAAATGGTAATGCTTTGATTCCTTTTTTGAATGATAGAGCAAGAAACACTGTATAAGAAATGTATGGAAGAATCCTTAGTCTTTCGTTGGAAAAAATTTTGTGCGGTCAGCATTAAGTATCTGTCTGAAACGACGATGTCCCCGCGCAATAAAATTAACTGCATATTTTTTATTGTTTCTTATATATTTTGGCATTTGAAAGAGATATCCGTCTGATTCTTCTTTTAAAATTTGCGCGTTGAAAAGCTTCTTCAGAGCTATATCGAACAATCATAAATACTAGCATCTGGCGTACTTCGTCTTCTCAAAACTGAAAAAGCACATTTCTCGGTCCCATTTTTACGGTATACTTCAGTTTTATTTTCNATTAGAATGTGATTTTTTTCAATTATCTTGAGGATGAAACTGTGAGCATCCTCCCTCGTCCTCACCCTCAAGATATCAGATTCAAATCAATTAAACTATCTATCGAGTCTAAGCTCTGATTCGTATGACAATCTTTTGGTTTGTTTAGAATGACAAATGATGGTAAATATGAATATTACATGAGAATATCATACAGTATCAGTATCATCGGATAGAAAAGCACTGCTCAATAATGAATACAACGGCGGTCATCTAGATAGTTCTGTAGAATTGTGTTAAAGAAAAAAATTGAAATGTTTGACGAGAAACTTTTGAATTTTCCCAAAAGATTCTGTTCACGACTGTCAACGAATTTAATTTCCAGGCCAAGTTTAACACACAATGCTTTAAAACTCAAGTCTTTTACGGATAGGAGAACTACGGTTTAACTCTAAATTTAATCGTCTTATATGTATCTTTCTTATGAATAATAACGATACTTTTTTTTGGTAACTCGACACATCGATCGTTTCTATGATGTGAATGTATCTCATTCAGTTGGTGCTTGTCAACGATGAGAAACCTGATGCTATTGTTACAACTTCGATTTCTGATTATGTTGATATTCTTTCATACCGTTAGTTTTATTTCAGCAACAAACTCAAATTTAATTCAGCTCTTTTGACTTCATTTATTGTAGATAATAATAAGAAAAACATCGATTCATGCAAATTTTCTTTTCGTTTTCATCTATTATATAATATTCAGCTCAACAGGTGACTCAGTAGACAACGTAGTATTGAAATTTAAAAAAAAGAACTCGACATTCTTTTGAAAAATATGATTTTCTCATAATTGCTTCTCATTTTTAAAATATAGTTGAAAGAGGAAATGTTCTTATTTTCAAATCTCATTTGATTACTAATAGCACCTTGTTTTTTCTTTTCATTCAATGTAATCGTGCATATAATTAATTGAAAAATAATGCAGAGCTCTAAACGGGAGAATGTTTCACTGTTTCAATTTCTTCCGACGTTATTGCAACGGAATGTGAATATATCGCTTTCATCTAGGATGAAATGCATTTTGGCAACGAGAAAATAACCATGTAAAGATGAGCAAATCAACTAAAAAACAATTGATGTAGCTCATGATTTACGATAGATCAAAAAATCAGTCTATGTCAGTTCATCATAATCTGCAATGCTGTTATACAGTAATTTTCATAAAAGTCTGTGCTTGAGTAGACTCACTGAAACTATATTAGTGAGAGTTTCTCCATATTTATGCTAAAACTGCATATTTCGAAGAAAAAATTTGATGAAAATTGAGGTGTCACTTTTCATCTTGATTTGCTTCGCTCTATTTTGAGCACTGAGAGAATGTCGACGCTTTTTTCCTTATTATAGAATATGAAATACAAGCACAACTATTGTTTAAAAAAAACCTCCGTGCAATATGCCTTGGATTGTTCTTCTTTTCTTACTCTTTTCTACTAGTCAAGCAGTTCGCATGTATAAAATAAACAATTGTACAATGATTGGTACAGCAAATCGAACAATATTTAATGTCACGCAAGATAACTGTATTTGTGAAATGGTCTCATTCAATGGATCGGTGTCTGCGATGAATTATTTTGCTATCAATCAAACTTGTCAATTATTTATTTTGGATAATAATTCGATCGTTGTGGATTTTTATTTTCCTTCATCTTTGATATTTATCAATCGAACAGCGATATCATTAACACGATATAGTAAGTTTGTTAGGTTTTCAATTTGTTATGAATGTGTCAAGATGACATTGAAATTCATCAACTGATTATGATTTAGATAGAATATTTTGCTCCTATATTGCCGTTTTTCTTTAGTCAACCAAGCGACATCATCAACAGCAGGGTCTTCTTCAACAATGTTAACTACGACGATCGGTTAGTAACGCATTTCTAATAAAGACAATTCTATTTTTCATTTATAGGATGCAATCAAACGTTTCTTAATTACACAACGTATTCAATGGGTAGTAGTACAAATTATGTAGCCGTAAATGATATTAATAGTGACATGAAACCTGATATTCTTACAGTCAATACTGGTTCAAATAATATGGGTGTTCGTCTAAACAAAGGTGATAATACATTTTCTTCTTCAACATTTTACGTAGTCGATAGTCAACCATTTGCAATAGCCGTCGCCGATCTTAATAATGATACTTACCCCGATGTTATTGTTACAAATTCTGGATCAAAAAATATTGGTATTCTTATGAACAATGGTAATGGAACATTTCGTTCTCAATATACTTTATACTCGAATTCAAATCCACATCCATTGGCAGTAGCTGATCTAGATAATGATAATCAACCTGATATTCTTTATTCAACATGGTCTACAACTACCGTGGGTGTGTTTTTTAATCAAGGTAATGGAACTTTTTCTTCTGAATCTGACTATGCAACTGGTGATTATCCATTTGCAATTGAAGTATCTGATGTCAATAAAGATAATCAACCTGATATAATCACAGTAAATCAGAATTCAAATAGTGTCATCATTCTGATCAATCAAGGAAACCGAACATTTCTTTATCAGTCAACAATATCAGTTGGCAATGGTCCATATTCATTAGCAGTTGCCGATATTGATGGTGATAATATTGTAGATATCGCTGTCGGCAATAAAAATGCCGGTACAGTTAGTGTTTTAATTAATCGTGGTAATGGTACATTTCTCAATCATGTCGTTTATAATGTCGGTAGTTCTCCATACGCTGTAAAAATCCATGATATAAATCTTGATAACTATCCCGATATTATTGTTGTAAATTACAATTCAAAAAATATCGGTATTCTTTTAAATAAAGGTAATGGAACATTTTTCGACCAAATTACTTTTCCAATCGGTACCCAACCAACATCATTGGCAGTTGTCGATGTTAATGATGATAATAAACCTGACGTGATCGTTACGAATTCTGGCGATAATAATGTTGGTGTTCTCTTACATTGTTAATTTTTTGTATTTGATGACATCAAACTCATTTTATTTATTTCAACAAATACCAACTTCATGAATGAATCTCTGTGGCGATATTATCTATACCCATATCGGAAACGTTTTAATCAGCCATTTTTATTAAGTTACATCGTCATCACCAAGTCAGCCGTACGATGCCATTGATTCTTCTTTCTAATATAGTCCGTCAATTGTTTTAGTTATTGATCATTATCACTAGTCAATATAAAATTGACTTCCCCCAAAAGCGATCTTTCATTTGTTTGATTCTACCTATACGAAAACTCATATTTCTTGTGATCTTTGTTTAACCTAACTGACAGTTGATTTGCTAATGAAAAAATATAGCAAAATATTCATAAAAAGAGTATATAATACCATAGTATTGTGTTGTATTTCTAAGTGAATATCATGAGAATGCAAATAAAAAAGACACTAATGTATTTCGTATAAATATATCTTTATTCTTCATTAATATGATTCATTTGCGTGACGCACTTGTGTTTAAACAATGTATTATTCAAAAGCAAAGGCACAAAACATATTTGATAAACAACTTTTCTCTCCCCGATGATGAATAAGACATGTGAATTTAGTTCTATTTGTTGAACAAAGTAAATCGTTATACTATTCAATGGAAGAGAATTATTATAAATTAGTAAAGAGGTAATTAATTGACTTTGATTATGACAACAAGTGTTGTTACTGAAAATGATTCTTCAGATCGTGCTTCAAATCAGCTTTCTTATTTTTGGGTAAGTTTTGCTGTGATATCATTTTCGATTCATATGTGACATTACTCGAATAAACATATTCAACTATATGAACTTGAAAAATGTAATAAAATAAAGAGAGTAGAAAGTGGATCTTCACCTGTAATAATTATTAGGCATGTATCAAAAATAAAACTCGAACTTTTGAAATATTGTGATTTCGCTACCAAAACTTCATGAAAGGGATCTATTTTCACATCTTGCTCAAAATATGACAGTTAAACAGATTAGAAAACGTTTGTTATTTTTCGTTTATGACTGAATATAATCGAAGAGTAAATAAACAACCTTGAGTGTTAGCCTTTTTGTTTGCTATAAACAAAGAAAAGAAAATTTTACTCTGTGATCATGAAAATGTAATAAAAAGAAAAATGCTTAGTTAGTAAAGGTATGAAATACAATGAAATCAATGGATTATATATTATTAATAATCATATAGTGCAAATAAGAGCAATGAGTGGGGATACTGCGAAGAAAAGAGTTTCGAACATATTTCAAATGTTTCAATCAGATCGAATCGATTCTATTGATATGCTTTCTTTTAATTTTGTTTTATTAGATGACGGACACTGATCAGATACAAAATAATGGTCATGTAGTATTGATTGCTCCACCTTTTGACGGTCATGCCATTCCATTATTGGACTTAGCTAGACATTTATCAGTCCACTTTCACGTTACTTATCTTATATCAGCGTCAAAACTCAATTTTATTAAACAGCATGGATATCTTGTCGAAAAAGAGAACAATAAAGTGGTTTCTACTGATACTGGAATAGATTTCATTGGTCTATTCGATCATAATGATGCCGATTTTGAAGTGAGTTTGTCCTTATTCAAGTAACATATCACAAAAGAACACATAACTTTCCTCAGGTGACACACTCCAATGTGAATACTTTAGTAAGGCCAATCATAGAACGTATGTATGAACCTATTCAACAAGTATTATTTTCTCAACCGATAAAATCAACATCAATTTCTTTATTGTCTACTAAATCAATCGATCAACCTATTGATATGATTATTGCTGATATATTTGTTTATTCCTTTGTTCGAAATGCAAAGGAAAGAGGTATTACGACTCAAATGTTCTGTCCCACTAGTTTTGCTGTCATTCCCGCACTAATGCGTGTGGTAACAAATGGAACACCCAAATCTGAGTGGCCTGATCTCACCCCTTCTCTTATCGAAGCATATTCATTTGCTGATGGGGTTATCTGTAATTCAATCGAGGAATTCGAACAACAAGCTATTGAAGATGTGCGACAACAGGCAACTCTGTACTCAAAAGTACCCGTTCGATTTGTAGCACCTCTTATGTCTGAAACATCTGTCAATAAAGATACTGTAAGAATTTCTATCGATTTTATTCACTTAAATCTATTTTCTCTTTAGATGGAACTTACTTCACGTGTAAAAAATTGGTTAAATACACAATGGGAACTGGCTAATCAAACACCATCGGTTATATATATTGCTTTTGGTACAAGTGCTTCCATCTCATCTGCACAGGTACTTCAAATTGCTGATGCTCTCGCATCTTATCCTGTTATCTGGGCGTTGAAATCAAAATTTCTTGAATGTCTACCATCCTCATTTATTAATAATGC
Source organism: Adineta ricciae (assembly GCA_905250025.1). Taxonomy (NCBI): domain Eukaryota; kingdom Metazoa; phylum Rotifera; class Eurotatoria; order Adinetida; family Adinetidae; genus Adineta; species Adineta ricciae. The sequence goes on along the minus strand of CAJNOJ010000295.1, from coordinate 74,649 downwards.
AAACTCTTTGTTACTTGATTGGGTACCACAACGCCTGGTTCTTTCTCATTCTGCCGTGTGTCTCTTTATATCGCATGGAGGTTGGAATAGTTTACTCGAATGTATATCAGCAGGAAAGCCAGTTCTAGTATGGCCTCTTTTTGGCGACCAAATAACCAATGGAAAATGCGTTGAAGAAGAGTTTCATATTGGTCAATGTATGAAAAATGCCAGTTTTGTTGATGATCAACGAGTTGTATTAAGTGCTGAGATTAAAGGGTATTTACAACAAATGTTCGATCGACAGATGGAATATATTCAAAATGCTCGTCAAATGCAACAAAAATTTGCACATGCAGAACAAAATAGTTCGCTTCGTTATTTCAACGAGATTGTCCGAATCATTAACGACCGAGCAGCTGCTCGATTAGACAGAAAAACTATCGAACTTTGATCATGCATTGGGCTAAATCTTTCATATCGATTCACCTATTTTTAGTTCTTTCTCAACTATTGGTTGTTAGCTAGAAGAATCTTTTATAGAATTAAAGATAGTCATCAAGAGATTTTATTTGCTCGTCTCTACATCATTTTCATTAGAAAATTCATTTGTTATTTTAGTAAAATATATATAACAATAGCTCATCGAATTGAGAATAGACTGACATTTCCAGCGTAATTTAAGCAAGACAGCTGTATAAAAATTTTGTTACAACACTGCCATCAATTGATCAAATGTGACATTATTCAAAAAATGCCATTTTATATGTATTTTTGCGCACAATAGTCATGAGTGCTGTAAATTTTTCATTCAGCAGATACTATAAGACGTCTTAAAACACCATCAACATCAGAATGAACTTGATCAACTTTTGAAAAAATATCACATCAAGGAGGAAAGTGGATCCTGGATTCTTTGGAACCTTAGAATCCAAAATAATCCACTTTTTTTCCTTGAGAAAACTTAACTTACGGCAAGTATGCATTTCTTCTTAGAAAAACGATACAGTTATTCAAGCATTTGATATCTATTCTTCAATCTCGAAGACACGAATTATGAATTACATCAGTTTTGATTATTATAATCAATGTACATGTAATCCATTGAAATTTTCTTTGCCGTGGAAAAATAAATTCATGTGTTTGAAGGAAGGTAGCAAATTTCTCACTGAATATGCTCGGACAACAATGTGAAATCTTCCTTTTTATATTCGTTTGATGTGTGATGGAAAAGATTTGGCTCATTCTATACACGAATGTTATTTATTTACAGTTCTCAATACTTTGCATTAAACAGCTAGAGGGGTGTGAGGAGTGAGAGCGAACATGACCAGAGATGTTTTTTTTCCTTATGCTCGTGTCTGCACTCAAACCCACCATCACTTCTCTTAAATATTACTTAGCAAAAGATCTGTTTATAGTAATCAAGGAAAAACCATTAGAAGCATATACTCCGATTGAGATCTTAATGAAACTTAACGGGATTTTTAGAATTCGTCAATTAAGACTTTTACTAATCATTGGCGAAATTCCATATAGTATGTTGGAAAAAGTACAATGAATGATTGAGGATTGGCGAATCTCTATATGACATATTGGCGAGAGTCGAGTAGATTTTAATTCATATAAATAGGACATTCGTAAACTGTTAGTGTATTGGAAGTTATGTTTTATACTGCATACATGTATAAATGAGTATTTCGGTAGTATGTATGTTACGTCAACATCTCTAAACAATTGCTCTATCGTTCATCGATCACCAACTATCAGAAGTAATTACTGGCGAACTTCGGATAATCTGTGAAGCGATCTCTAGTCTTAAAATCCCTTTTAAATGATGTTTTATGAAGATTTAAGCATTTCCTAAAAAAATGACTTTTTGACCTTTCACCCTCACACAGATAGGTTGACACGCAAACTAGTTCTTTCATATAACCCTTCTTTCAGCCCGGAAAATATCAGATTCAGAATCAGTGCGAAAAGTTTGATCGATTGATATATTTTTCAAAACATTACTGTACGCCTCTTTAGGGATGGGCAGGTGATTTTTCCGACTTTTCAGGATAACTCAGGTATTTCTCGGCCGATCCTTCTCATCTTCGAACTCGACCGAGATATCAATGAGACAATACTGTGGACAACATTTTGGGTTTACATGCATGTAGTTTTCCAGAGTAATCGGATAAACGAACGGACAGACGGTCGGACACACGGACCGATTCTAGTAGTGTATTCTCTCATTGAGTACGCTAAAAACCACAAATTAAACTCAAGATAATCAATTTATTGATAGATACGAAAACGCCTTTTATTAAAGAATTATGTAGTCTAATATCACACTGATCTATTTTCTTGAATATGTAACAAACTATTGAAGAATATATTATTGATAACAAAGTTTGACGCTGATAAATAGATCTTGTTTCTCTCATAATGAAACAAATCAATTTATTCATTAATAACAATGTTTTATTCGACCAACGACAAAAATCTGTTTAGCTCTATAAATATTCTATTCATTTTTATTCATAAAATCACAGTTATATCGCACATCAATCTTTATTCTAAGATTCATCAAGTAAGTTCAAATCAGTATAAGAAGAGTTTTCATATACTATGGATCAGTTCATATTTTGAAGTGTAAAGTCAAATGATAACGTCATGAGCGGAAAGAAAGTAAAATAATGATGTAGAATTTCTGCTTACAAACTTTATTACATATAATCTAGCCTTTGTTGAAATAGTTTTATTCACTACTTGATTTTCTAATCAAATCACATCAGTCAACTTCGTCTCTTGAAAAACGTTAATTTGAGTATACAGGGTAATGCAAAAGTCACGCACCTGAGGAAAAAATTTTTATACTTCCATTACGACTCAACCGAACGGGTTTATTTGTTTACCAAGTATAGAGGCACGTCCACACTCCAAATTCATATAGACAAGGTTAGTCAGAACTTTTGTTAAGTATCACTATTGACCTCAACAAGAAATTTTACTTTTTCACAAAACAATATACGAAATGGTATGAAAATGACTTTATCGAAAAAGAAATTTGAATATCTCCATTACGGCTCGAGCTAACGAACTTATTTTTTTGCCAAACACAGAAGCATGTTTATATTCGAAATCCATACGGGCGACATTACTGAGAACCTATGTTAAATACAATTTTTTCTTTTCCTATTTATGAACAAGTAAAAGTTTTCTCGTTGACGACAATAGTGGTACCTAACAAAAGTTTTTACTAACCATGCCCATATGAATTTGGAGTGTCCACGTGCGGCTATACTTGGCAAAAAAGTCCGTTTGGTCGAGTTATAATGAAGATATGAAATTTTTTTCCTCGGATGCGTGACTTTTCGACCACCGTGTATATTTAAATGAATGTGTCATTTGCTATTTCATGATTGTGCTTCAAAATAAATCAAATATTTGCAGAAATGACAAATCTAAAATTATATCAAGAGAGAAGATGATTACTCTGAGAGAGTTTTTTTTCTACTAATAATGTGCATACGTGAAGATGAGAAAGCATGAAAAATCGTTCATTGATTTTTCGAGATTACACAGGTATTCATTTTAGAACTTTTTGAATTTTGAACTAAAAAATTTTTATTTCTAAGACTCCATTCAGATAACCCTATTTGGTCTTCTCTTCGAAAAGCACATATTTTGTATTATTAATATAATTCTTAGAAAGAAAATAGAGAGACGCGATATTACTTTATGAGTCGTTAAAATTAGACAATATTCAACTAAAATAGTTGTTCTTATATCTAGAAGCTTATTTCGATTTTTGTGACGTTTAGCTAGAACCAGCAGTATAACAATGAACATTCATTTAGTTTTTATCTATACATTCTTTTTTTCATAGCAATATTATATCTACAAACTGTTTAATACTTTTCTTACGAATTCGATGTGTTTATGCTGTAAATGAATTGTTATTCTTTTTAAATTTTATTATCCAAAATATTTATTTTGATATTACGAGCTATGTGTACGCGAATACCCCGTAGACACACATATTTTATTGTTATTCTATCTCTTATATTGGTAACATCAATCACAATAAATGTCATCATTATAAATAAACTCCTTTCAAATCATTTATCTAGACTATGGCAGCTTGTTGCTTTGTCACAGACAATGTCTCAAAGTAATTATTCCAACAAAATGATCTGTTCTTTAACTAGTATATTAACGCAAGCAAATAAATTTCATGAAGTATTATCCAAAGACGATTTGTGGTCTAGTTGTTACGGAAATGATTACCTTTCAATGTTGTATCTTGCTGATTTACACAATCCATGGCTGCAAAATAAACTTTTCTTTGATATTGATGCCAACAAAGGTTATACTATAGCTTCATGGCTATCTATATGGATGCCTGAAAAGAATGTTGATCCGAAAAGCTTGTACAAATATCTCTCTCATATTTTAAAGATCAATGATTGTGGTGTTTGCTCAGATTGCAATGAAACAATACTGAATACTGTACAGATAAATAATCCTACATATAAAAGACTCACAATTCATGCGTTCGAACCGATGAAAAGTACCTACGAGATACTCGATCAAGTACGCACTTGGATGAATCTCTCTACGTTATATGTTCATCAATTAGCAATTAGTAATAGCACGGGTACGGCTAACATGAAGAAATGTCCTGCGGGAGGAGAAGTATGTGGATTGATAACTAACGATGACACTGCACGCAACGATAAAGTATTTCAAACGCCGACAGTAACTCTTGATGATTTTATTGAACAAAAAAAAATACAACAGAAAATAGATTTACTCAAAATTGATACGGAAGGCGCACATCCACTTGCTCTCCAAGGAGCAAAGAAACTATTCTCAAGAAAGCAAATTATTAGATTACTTATATTTGAAAATCATGGAATCAGTACTTGGAAAACAACTAGTCTATTAACAGTAATTGACTTTCTAGGCAAAGAAGGCTTTATCTGTTATATGCTTGGTAAAACAGGTTTAGCACGTTTGACAAACTGTTGGTCGCCTGTATTTGAAGTGAAGTCGTGGAGTAATGTCTTATGTGTTCATAGAGAAGAAGAACATCTTTGACGTTTTCTTGATAGACTTCTTATTACTCATATCTAATTGATTTTGTGTATCGTATGGAAAAAGCAGTATCAAATAATATCAATATTTATACGATGTCTTTATCTTTCTTTCTTTCGTGTAATAAAATTATGTGCTCAGACAAAGAGGGTGTTTAATAGAATCTTTTATAACTCTGTATCTTAGGGTGTAGTTATATCTTGAGCTCATCAATGAGAAAAGCTGATAAGTTCATCATTAATATATTTAAAGATTTTCAAAAATAAATTTATATTATCAAACTCAGAATTAGATAATAATATTGAAATTTTCTATGAATTTCAGATTGGTTTTTGATGCAAAGAATGTCATTCATATACAGATTATTTCATCTTTCCTGGTTCAATATCAATTTGTACAACATCTTATTCATTTCATATATTTATATACGCAGGACAAGTTAACAAACATATAAATTCATTCATAATTTAATGAATTAAACGATTCCTCCCTAGAAGCTGCCAAAGAAAAGTCCATTTCATTTTCTAATTGCATTTTGATAAAAATTCAAGACGCCTGTATGATGGGAGATGAAGAATTTTACAAATTAATAGATCAGAAAGCAAAATATCTTTTGCGTACGATCAATTTTTCCGCTATAAAACATTTAAATCTCTCTGCTCTCCAGTATGAATAAAAGATATATTAACAGAAAATATCACAGTTATCATCATTCGATGTTTATCTAGAAATATTTAGATAATATATGATTAAGAAATAGGAAATATCGTGTAGTCGTTTATTTAATTGGACAAAACATATACGATGATGTACTCAGAAATATTCAATAATCTTGAAGAATTTTGATGTTACGGATATGAAAACATGAGAAAAGATCTTCTCGAAAATACGATATTACTAAAACAGCAGAAAACTTAGGATTAGATATCACATTTGATTCGTATAGTAATCTTTCTACTAACTATTTATCAATTTGGATCAATCAAAATCTTTAGAATGTCGATATGTTGTTAAAGTATATTATTCTCCATATGATTTGATCTTTTTGTGAAAATGTATTTTTTTCTCCAGGAACAAAATTTCAATTAGACGCTAAATCAATCGGTTAGATCTTATTACTCCCATAGGTCGAAAAATCCCGTAACGAATTTTTCCGTACATTCTATGGAAGCAGAATTCACGATCGGATTCAAGAGTATATAGTATCAGGGATTGATACACAATGTTGCACAACATCAGAGAAATTATCTTGGTGATAGTGAAATATTGTAAATCTATTACGCTACGAAACATTTTCTATCTTTACACTAAGAACTAACGAATCAGACAGCTTTTAAGTGAACACTTCGAGAGACCAATTTTGCAGAAGATAATCTATGATAATATTTGATAAAAAGAGCCACAGTTAATTTTGTTGAGAAATGTGGTGTTATTTGACATGTCTAAATGCGTTGTAATACAGTTCTGAAATGGAACAAATTTTTAAATATTCTTCAAGAAACTATAGATATCAAGCTTATAGAGAAAACAAATGGGTATCAAGAGATAACTATTGACAATTGGAATTTATTCTGACAAAAAATTTTAATTCTAAAGTGCTTTTAAAAAGTTACGCGTTTATAAACGAAATTAAGATTCATAAATCGAGTCAAAATTGATAATTTGACAAGTCTCGAAATGTTGGATTTGAAATGAATTTCAATAATCGAATAGAATCAAAGTCAATCAGATATGAAGTAAAAAGTTTATCCGATTTTGACTGATTAGATGCACTTTCATTAGCTGTCATTAATGATTTGTCAATAAATGTGGAATTGTAGAAAGAAAACTATTTGACTTAGTAATATACAAGGGTGAGAATTCTGTGAAGTTACTCACTATTCGCCTCAAATTTTCCTTCAGTTTATAATTCATCTGTTGAGTGAGAATTTAATGATCAAGAATATATTAAGTCGATCAATCATTGAATTATGAATTTAAATAAATATTTGTAAATTAATTCAAAGATATATCTGTATCCATGATGATGATCCGCACATGTTATTCTAGTGTTCTACGATTCGTTTAATTTCAACCCATTTTGAACAAGACAATCATCTATGTTTAGTTTTGTTTAGTCTTTGTCAGTATGTCAGATATCTAAAAAAATTATAATATATATATCTTTTAAAATCATTTTCAGTAACCTTTTCAAAACGATGCTGGTGTGGTATAACTATCTGATATCGCATACCGCCGGTCTCTAGTTCCACCATGAAAATGAGATGATTCTAAGACTGATATACTTAAAATTATTGGAATGATATTTTTAATCTGCATAATTTCTGTTCGGAATAAGAATAACTTGATCCGATCCCAAAGGTTAAAGGTATTCGATGAAAACAAATCTGTTTCGTTGTTCCAATATGTGTGTATATTAGTGCTGTTTTGACTTCTAAGCGAAAAAATAAAACCTTTTTGCATATTGATAGCTGGAAGCAAAGATTTTCATCTTTCTAATTTATTTCAAAATAACAATCCAAGGATTCATTTTAATGAATAGTAATCCCATGTGCTTTGTGATCATTGACGAAGTGCTGTGCATCTTGGTCTTCTATTCTATTGTTAAACACACCCATACGGTGATTTTCATTTGAAACGAAGTGACATCTATTCTTTTCTCTTTTCTGATCATTCGAAGAAAAAAAAAGAACCATTGAGATAGTTTGTATATTCTTTTATTCAAATGAATTATTTGTGGTAAGAAAATGAGTGAGACTCACTCATTGAAAAATAGTCATGAGATCTACTGGTGTGATTTAGACAAAGAAAAATTTCTAAGTCTTTTATTTGCAAGTTCGTTTGTGTCACGAACATGTTTTCATCCATTAGGACTCATAAAAGTTCGTTTACAAGCGAGAAAGACTGGTGATATTTCTACGTTAGGTATCATCAGAGATATTTGGCACAATGAAAGATTTCCACAAGGTTTCTATCGAGGTTTTCCTATTAGTCTTGGCAGTCTTTTCTTTGAACCAATTTTTACAACAACACTTGAACAAACGAGAACAATTCTGAAAATGACTCAGCCTAAATCTATATCTCATTCTCAATGGAATATTCTTACTAGTTTAATATCAAGTGGTGTTGCTACTTTGATTTATCAAACTCTTACAAGTAAATGATATTTGTTTTAATTTTTAAAAGTTTTCATGACTTTTTTCAGCACCAATTGATGTTANTCATATTCATCGGATTACGATGGGACACTGTCGTATCAGATAGACACTTAATACCGATCGCACAGAACTTTTTCCAACGAAAGACTAAGGATTCTTCCATACATTTCTTATACAGTGTTTCTTGCTCTATCATTCAAAAAAGGAATCAAAGCATTACCATTTTCTCAAGTCCAGATATCACCAAAATAAAAAGTGTCGCAAAACTTTTGGTACACCCGGTAATTGACTTTCTAGGTAAAGAAGGCTTTATCTGTTATATGCTTGGTAAAACAGGTTTAGCACGTTTGACAAACTGTTGGTCGACTGTATTTGAAGTGAAGTCGTGGAGTAATGTTCTATGTGTTCATAGAGAAGAAGAACATCTTCGACGTTTTCTTGACAGACTTCTTATTACTCATATCTAATCGATTCTGTGTATCGTATGAAAAATCAGTATCGAATAATATCAATATTTATACGATGTCTTTATCTTTCTTTCGTGTAATAAAATTATGTGCTCAGAAAAAGAGGGTATTTAACAGAATCTTTTATAACTCTATATCTTAGGATGTAGTTATATCATGAGCTCATCAATGAGAAAAGTTGATACGTTCATCATTACTATATTTAAAGATTTTCAAATATAGACTTATATTTTCAAACTCAAAATCAATCGATTAAATCTTATTACTCCCATAGGCCAAAAATTCATAACATCCGGTCCCATATACCGTCTCACTTAGCTCTATACCGTACTGTATATCGCACTACGAGAATCATTTTTCAAGATTTTTCTCTAGCTTCTCTACTCTGTTTTCTTTCGTATGTAGGTTCTATTTGTGAAGGATGTTGACAAAGAAGTAAACAGAAATATAGAAGCACATGAGCGAAAAGAAATTCAAGAGCATACAGCAGTATCAGGGATTGATACACAATGTTGCACAACTTCAGAGAAATTATCATAATGATAGTGAAACATTATAAATCTATACAAATCTATTACGCTACGAAACATTTTCTATTTTTAAAATAACAACTAACGAATCAGACAGTTTTTAAGTGAATACTTCGAGAGACCAATTTTGCGGAAGATAATATTTGATAAAAGGAGCCACAGTTATTTTTGTTGAGAAATGTGGTGTTATTTGACATGTCTAATGTCTAAATGCGTTGTAAAACAGTTCTCAAATGAAACAAATTTTTAAATATTCTTCAAGAAACTATAGATATCAAGCTTCTAGAGAAAAACAAATGGGTATCAAGAGATAACTATTCACAGTCGGAATTTATTCTGTCAAAAAATTTTTATTTTAAAGTACTTTTAAAAGTGTTGCGCGTTTATAAACGAAATTAAAATGTATAAATCGAGTCAAAGTTGATAATTTGACAAGTCTCAAAATGTTGGATTTGAAATCAATTTCGATAATTGGATAGAAATAAAGTCAATAGATATGAAGTAGAAAGTTTATCCGATTTTGACTGATTAGATGCACTTTCATTAACTGTCATTAATGATTTGCCAATAAATGTGGAATTGTAGAAATGAAAATATTTGACTTAGTAATATACAAGGGTGAGAGTTCTGTGAAGTTACTCAATGTTTGCCTCGAATTTTTCTCGAGTTTATAATTCATCTGTTGAGTGAGAATTTAGTGATCAGATAATACTAAGTTGACCACTCATTTTAAAATCTTAAAACTTCTTAGATTTTATACAACATATTCGATTTTTATCTACCAATTATTGAATTATAAATAAGATAGATTTATAAATTAAATAAATATTTGTAAATTAATTCAAAGATATATCTGTATCCATGATAATGTCCCACACATGTTAATCTAGTGCTCTGCGATTCGTTTAATTTCAACTCATGTTGAACAAGAGAACGAGCTATGTTTAGTTTTGTTTAGCCTTTGTCAGTATTTAAGATATCTAAAAAAATTATAATATATATCTTTTAAAATCATTTTCAGTAACCTTTTCGACACAATGCGGGAGTGTGGCATAGCTATCTGATACCGCACCGCATACCGCCGGTCTCTAGTTCCATCATGAAAATGAGATGATTCTAAGAATGATATTGTTAATTAGCATAATTTCTGCTCTGAATAAGAATAACTGATCCGATCCCAAAGGTATTGGGTGAAAACAAATCTGTTTCGTTATTCCAATATGTGCATACTAGTACTGTTTTGACTTCTAAGCGAAAGATAAAGCTTTTTTGCATATTTATAGCTGGAAGACAAGATTTTCATCTTTGTAATTTATTTCAAAATAGCAATACAAGAATTCATTTTAATGAATAGTAATGATATGCACTTTTGTCGGCGCATCTGCGAAAAAAGTGCATTCTTAATAACAAAATGACCGGATGAATTAATGTGATCATTGACGAAGTGCTATGCACCTTGGTCCCCTTTTCTATTGTTAAACACATCCATACGGTGATTTTCATTTGGAACGAAGTGACATCTATTCTTTTCTCTTCTCTGATCATTCGAGGAAAAAAAGAACCATTGAGATAGTTGTATATTCTTTTATTCAAATGAATTATTTGTGGAAAGAAAATGACTGAGATCCACTCATCGAAAAATAGTCATGAGATCTACTGGTGGGATTTAGACAAAGAAAAATTTCTCAGTCTCTTATTTGCAAGTTCTTTTGTATCACGAACATGTTTTCATCCACTTGGACTCATAAAAGTTCGCTTACAAGCGAGAAAGACTGGTGATATTTCTACGCTAGGTATCATCAAAGAAGTTTGGCGCAACGAAAGATTTCCACAAGGTTTCTATCGAGGTTTTCCTATTAGTCTTGGCAGCCTTTTCTTTGAACCAATTTTTACAACAACACTTGAACAAACGAGAGCAATTCTGAAAATGACTCAGCCTAAATCTATATCTCATTCTCAATGGAATATTCTTACTAGTTTAATATCAAGTGGTGTTGCTACTTTGATTTATCAAACTTTTACAAGTAAATGATATTTGTTTTAATGTTTAAAAGTTCTCATGATGTTTTTCAGCACCAATTGATGTTATAACACAACGAATCATAATAACACGTGCACGAGATAGCATTCATGTAAAAGATATTATTTCTGATATATATGGGAAATCTGGTGATGGTTTTCGCGGTTTTTATAAAGGCTATCTCGTATCTCTTACAATGTCTGTTCCATTTAATTCAATCCTTTGGACTTTTTATTGGAGAATTCAATCCAAATTCGAAGAAATTATTCCATTAAAGTATAATTCATTTATTTCTCCTCTTTCTGCAACATTAGCGTCACTTTTAACATCACTTTTAACTCAACCGATCGATGTTATTAAAACACGTCTTCAGGTATCACAAAAACGACAATCAGTTTCAAAAATATCACTTCTTTTATTTCAACAACGTGGTTTCAAAGGATTTTTCTCAGGAATTTTACCTCGAACTTGTACAATTGCTCCATATACTGTTATTATGATGTCAGTCTATGAAATTATAAAACGTACATCTGTACGTGAAGATTCATAAATAAATAAGAAGAATGAGTCACGTAAAATATCTCAGGGGTCGATTTGAGCTTGTTTAGGATCCATTCGTCCAGACACGCGTTCCAACTCGGATCTCACTAGTTCCAAGTAGAACTCAATGTGTTCTATCGATTCTAATTATAAAATTTTCCGACTCCACCTACGTCCAAATCCTTTCAGTTTGACTTAGCTTCGGGTACACTACACTAGACTTTTTTTTTATAGTATGGGAATCGTGCGTTTGTTCACGCGTATATGATGAATTGGTTTCGTTACGTCTTGATGGCAATGCAACGCATCTGACTTATTACTTCAGAGCTAGGGTTCTGAACCATTGATGGGTAAATTCATTTGCATCTTGTTCATAATTGATCCAATGCAAGATATATTATTCTTCACAGGTTTTGAAATAACACCCCGACACGCTGGTAGACGAAGTTCTTGGGCTATCGTAGTTTGCTACAGTTTATACATGTAGAAAGCGGATAAAGTCGTACACTCTCATTCTAACGCATTTTCAATAGAATTGAAAAGACAAAAATGATTTATTCGCATCATAAACTATTTGAGTGTCTTTTGATTAAAAATATCTTCAATGAATTAATGAAACTCATATACATATGCATGACTAATTCATGATAATTGAGTATAAGAGAAAGTAAGAAATCTTGTGTATTTAAAGGTAAAGAGTATACAAATACAATACATCGAGATTAGTCTTATTCATAATACTACCCAGGTCAACAAGTCCGATGGGATCCGAGTATGGGATTGTTCGGCCTGGGTAATTAAACGTTTGTTTGAATATGTATTGTTGTAGGTAAATGTTTAGTTGTTGACAAGTCAATCAATTTTTTCATTCCAAGCAAATGTTTAATCTGTTGACGAAAGCCAGGATTTGTTAAAAGCGAAACATAAAAACTTGATTGAAAAAATATATATGCTAATAAATGTGTTAATTCAGTAAATACTTTATCTCTAGCTTTCTCATACGGTGTTTTCGAATAATATTGTCTAATACTTGTATAAGCTAACTCAACTGAATATGGTACATACGTTATGACAACAATTATACATTGTAATAATAACATTAATGATAATTTCGAACTCATTTGTTCTAGAACTGTTTTATTTTGATTTGTTGTTGGTTGAATCCTTCGTTGAATAACATCATGAACGCTTCGTCTCAAAAGAAACGCTAATAAAAACATTAATATAGGTGGTAACACAGCTGATGTCGCATTTTCAAACCATTCATCCCATGTTGCATAAATACCAGCTGGTGGACCACAATTTCCATCTGATAACTGATACCATATTAAACGATGACCAATTAATAAAAACCAAAATATCATTGCACCTGCTACCATTTTATACGATAATGTCACACGATTACTCCAGTTTCGTAAATCTTGAAAGCGAAACATTATTTTTATACAAAAACAGGTTTTCTCTTTTACTTGTTGATCGTTGTGTTGCCAAAATCCGGTCTATAGTTGCAAATACAAAAGAATTAAATGAAATTTGATTTCCCCAAAATGTGTAAAATTGGCGAATTCTACAAAATGCTAAATATTTTGTTGTTAATGGTACTCGAAAACCTTTTTGAACTACTCGTGACATGAATACAAAATTAAAATAGATAAAATCTTGAATTGCTTGACAAAATAAATATCTTGCATATGCTTGCTTAGCGAACATTCGTGAATTAAATACTATTGCGTTTCCAATACAACCAATATTACCTGTTATCCATATGAACATACCAAAATAAATATTTAGTTCATATGGTGCTAATGATAAACTTATACTGACACCACTTCCTGTACTAGCCACTGTTGTTGTATTGTTCATTCTTACACTTATTATTTGTACAGGTGGTACTCGAGTTGAATAGGTGATCTGATGAACTTTTGGAGAATGCAATAGAGAATTTAATATACTAAAGAGCCCTGAAAGAAAAAGAGAACTTCCCTTTTTATAGTCTGTCGAAGAATGACGATGATCTGACAATGCTCATTCACGTGAGTTCTTCATTGTACCAGTAATTATTTTTTGTGTTCCCGCTAAACCTTTCCGGCAGACCATTTGAAAAACGTTGCCCCTTCCAACGGAATTCTTTTACTAATATTCTGATAAATTTTTGAAACGATCTAGTCAGAAGTACGTGAGATCACCTAGATCCAATGTACATATTTCAATCTGAACATCGTCATTTGATAAAGTACAGCCGGAAAGGACTAATAATAAATATCATACTTCTTTTCCTCTGCGCATCCATTAGAAATCTTTTGTATTTCATCCGTGAAATAATTTGTAGTCGTCATTCTCTATCAGACTTTGAGTTGCACAATGTTCATTAAGATAGAAACTTAGAAGATATCGGCAATGTCATGTATAGGCTTTTTAAATTTTGAATGAGACATCTAAATCAAAACGGGTATGTCAGATCTTGTCGGCCGAGTATCAAATCCTTTGTCGAGTAGCTGCCTAATTCGACTTATAATACAAGTGGCCAATTCCTACCACACTACAATGCCTATCTACATAGGAACAGAAATAGATTTAGTTTCCCTTATACCTGCACCCCCTCACATCCTCAATCAAGATATACGCGTGTAAACACCCACTGCGGCACCCTCAATCGAGCTATGCTTGTGTGAGGGTGTATATGTATAAGTGAAACTAAATCTATTTTTATTTCCATCTAACCGTTTGTTATAAGAGTGATATAGAAATTAGGCATCTCCTGATGATTCCGGTAGCAACCGGCCTTTGATAGACGCTGAAAATGATCGGCAAGCCGTTCACATCAATCAACGTAATAATTATAGTGAGTTTGATTGAAGAAATAGTAGCGGATGACTGAACTCGAAAGTTATTCTATATACACTGCACGGAGTAGTAGTAAAACAAAATAACCTGATTACAAACACAAAATTATCTAGTACCAGAGCTAATCACGCGACAGTCACCCAAATGAATTGAAATTATCGGAAATCTTGATGATGATAGTTATTTACTCAGATCATTTGGAGTGATCTCAAAGTCTAGAAGCACTCGACATCAGTTTGCTCTTACTTCGAAAAATGACCCTAATAATGATCAGCTCAATATCTCCCTCTCAATTACATTAAAAATGAGACAGAAAACGTTGAAACAACGAATATGGTGTTCAATTTCAAGAAAGTTATTCTTTCGGATCAGAAATCATATTCTGTGCATGTCAGATAATTTTTTATTAATAGTACATAATAACTTGTAGACAACTGTTTTTTTTTACGAACCCTTTTCTACATATACCCGTGATCTTCGTCGAATCCTGAGAGTGTGGGTGAGAGTCACGGCGTACAAACTTTTTCCTCGACCTGGTATTTCCGAAAAAAAACAAATTTTTGGTTTTAAACTGCAGAAATTCTCCGAAATAAGATTTTTCGCTTCAATGTATACTAATGTTCATGTTTCTTCTTCATTAGAAAAAAACTGATCAATGAGAAACGTTATAGAATGTAGCCATCAGTTCAGAACATGCAATGGTTGATTGTTTGAAAACAGAATAATTGCAGTTTTTGCGAATTTCTCACAGTAAATTTTCTAGAAAAATATAATCTTTTCCACTGCTTTCTTTCTATTGGTCCAAAAGAGTGAACCAATGAGCGATAGGGAAAGGAATGTATGCAGCTGATATATTGCAAATTAGCATTGTTCTCGATGATAGCATGTTGGTAATTGATAAATCCGATGTGTAAGCAATAGTATTAGTCAAGATCTACCTGAAACCAATGTTTGTTTCATTGAAAAGCAGTTTTGAACCAAACCAGACGACAAAAGCCCGGTTTTTTATGGATTGAGCGGAGGGACGTTTTTAGCATTTTTCTGTGGGAGGAAAGTGTCGTTACACAAAGCTGTAGAGCTCGCCGATTGACATATGGAAAGTATGTTCGAATAGTTGGGAAGCTTTGTCAAGCAAATTTGGCCAAGAAATACTCGAGTCCAGAGCTAAGATATTCTACGTTCAACTCGACTATTCCGATGTCCGAGTGATTTTCTTTTAGTAGGACTGATATGGAAAAAGATATATATTCAAGAACACTTCACAAAGAGATTCACCATTATAGATTTGTACGTTTTCAATAAAAATTGTTTGTTCAGATTTCGACCATCCTATTTCCCTTTCAAAACAAAATCGTCAACAAACAAGAAATCACAGCCACATGCGAGTGACAAATCTGAATTCAGTAATGTCACGAAGTTGAGCTAGAACCGGTTTTCGGAATCCACGGATCCAGCACTAAACATGGGTCTTTGGTTGTGCACATTCAATATTACTGTAAAGAGAAAATTGTTTTGCAATGATTCTTTTTGGCCAACTTCTATAACCTAGTGAAATATGAACGTTAGTCGTTGAGTAATGCGTTTTCTCATTCAAATCTTACAAAAGTGCGTCATATTTTATGCAAGAATTGTTAGTTGACGTGAATAAGCATACTTTTTCACACATCGAAGTGTTTTTAGAAACATAAAAACAGTGAAGGAGAGATGGAAAATACGGCATGCTAAAGCATGGGTTTTTTTTATTAATTAACAGAGAACACTTCGTTTAACTGTTGGTGATGATACAAAATTCTTTGCAATCCTGTAAGAAACTGCAAACGCGTTTATAATCGTCAACTGTTTCATATCCGATCGTTTCTTCTTTTTCTTTGAATTATTTTATGAAACGGTACCTATTGTAAAGACGACATAATCATTTTGTTTAAATATACAATACATGACAAGAACAACAAACATGATAAGGAAAAATCATTATTAATTCATAACTCTTGACACAACAGCCATGTCCTTTTTTTCTCTCACTAAGCTAAAAACGTTACAATCAGAGCGAATAGTTTTCTAACTAACAGTTTTGTAATAGCAATGTCTCAAAGAGGAATGTATCTTATTCTTTTGTGTCTTCTTATTGAACAACTTGTTGCACAAGATATGCGATCATTGAAAATGTTTGTATTTAACGGTTTGGAATTTCAATGCGTTAACACTACTTGTATACCTTACGCCAATCGAACGACGGAAGGTGTTCTCAAATGTCGAATAACTTGTCTATCGTTGCTTCAATGCAAAGCGGCCAGTTTTTATCAATCGGCTTTAGTCTGTCAGTTATTTACTGATACATCGATTCAGAACGCAAATATGTTGGGTAATTCAAATGTGATTTCATTAATTGTTCAAAGCGGAACTCGAATACCACCTGGTAAGTGGTACCGCCTTAAACTTTGTTTTCTTAGAAAGAGCAAAGCTACTGATACAAAAGCGTACGGAAGAGATTGATTGCAAAGTTTTCGAATATGAGATACTGGAAAGCCGATTAGCCTACTTTCATTACTAATATTTTCTGTTATTCCCTCGACTGAAAGGAGGGTCATATGAAAAAAAAATTTGTTTGTCTGTTTGTTTGTGTCAGAGTCAAAGGTCAAAAAAACATTTTTTTGAAAATGCTCAAACCTCAATAATGGATCGTTTGGGAGGAGGGTGTGGGGGTAGATGTTGATGGTGGAGTAAATGACGGGACGAGAAGGACTGTGCCGGCGACGTCAAAGGTAAAAACCACTTCCCCCTTTTCCGAAATGCCTTAATTAAAAAAAATCGTTTGAAATGGGTTCAACCATTGACCGAACAACGCTTGTATATCCGAGAGATATGCCGTACTGCCGTAGCTCGAAATTTAATAAATCTCTAATTTGACTATATCAATAGTGTATTGAGGAGTGGTACGAGGACTAATGAGATGTTCTTTCGTGCGAAGGGGGAATCGTATGAGAAAAGATCGTTTGAATGGTGTGTGCTTGCATCTTGATTCAAGACCAATATTAACAGAAACTTCACGAATAACGTGGGGAGATAGCTGAGACTGATCGGTAGCTATCGTAGATTACAAAACTGACCAATCAGGTATCACGCGATGTAAGGCTGAGAAATTAGGTATGTGTCTAGGATGCATTTGTCGTATGACCCTANAAAAATATCACTTCTTTTATTTCAACAACGTGGTTTCAAAGGATTTTTCTCAGGAATTTTACCTCGAACTTGTACAATTGCTCCATATACTGTTATTATGATGTCAGTCTATGAAATTATAAAACGTACATCTGTACGTGAAGATTCATAAATAAATAATAGGAATGAGTCACGTAAGATATCTTAGCGCTCGATTCGATTTTGTTTAGGATTCATTCGTCCGGACACGCGTTCCAACTCCATCTACACCCAAATCCTCAACCTCAAATTTCTTGTTGACAATCTATCTCCACTAAAGTATTCAGTTTGATTTAGTTTCGGGTACAGTACACTAGACTTTTCTTATAGAATATAAATCGTGCGTTTGTTCACGCGTATATGAAGAATTGGTTTCGTTACGTCTTGATGGCAATGCAACGCATCTGACTTATCGCTTCAGAATAAGGGCTCTGAACCATTGATGGGTAAATTCGTTTGCATTTTGTTCATAATTGATCCAATGCAAGATATACTAATCTTCACAGGTTGTAAAATAACACCCCGAGATACTGGTAGACGAAGTTCTTGGGCTGGTTTGCTGCAGTTTATACATGTAGGAAGCGGAGAAAGTTGTACATTCTCTTTATTGGTTGAACTGGTCGATGCCATGTCCCATTTACTGGAATCGATCTCTTTTGATTTTATACGTTGACGTCTGCATAGAAAACAGAATGTTTTGGGGAACAGTTGAAATTGTTTGTGAGCAAGTGAATTACTCTTCTATACTTGGAGTCGAATAGGAAATGTTTACATCTTCATTCTGACGCATTTTCAACGAAATTATAAAGACAAAAATGATTTATTTGCATCATGAACTATTTGACTGTCTTTTGATTAAAAATATCTTCAATGAATTAATGAAATTCATATACATATGCTTGACTAATTCATGATAACTGAGTATAAGAGAAAATAAGAAATCTTGTGTATTTAAAGGTAAAGAATTTACAAATACAACGAAAAATTTAACTGAAATACAAAACATAGAGATTAGTCATATTCATAATATTAATTAAACGTTTGTTTGAATATGTATTGTTGTAGGTAAATGTTTAGTTGTTGACAAGTCAATCAATTTTTTCATTCCTAGCAAATGTTTAATCTGTTGACGAAAGCCCGTATTTGTAAAAAGCGAAACATAAAAACTTGATTGAAAAAATATATATGCTAATAAATGTGTTAGTTCAGTAAATACTTTATCTCTAGCTTTTTCATATGGTGTTTTCGAATAATATTGTCTAATACTTGTGTAAGCTAATTCAACTGAATATGGTACATACGTTATGACAACAATTATACATTGTAATAATAACATTAATGATAATTTCGAACTCATTTGTTCTAGAACTGTTTTATTTTGATTTGTTGTTGGTTGAATTCTTCGTTGGATAACATGATGAACACTTCGTCTCAAAAGAAATGCTAATAGAAACATTAATATCGGTGGTAGCACAGCTGATGTTGCATTTTCAAACCATTCATCCCATGTTGCATAAATACCAGGTGGCGGACCACAATTTCCATCTGATAATTGATACCATATTCAACGATGTCCAATCAATAAAAACCAAAATAACATTGAACCTGCTACCATTTTATACGATAATGTCACACGATTACTCCAGTTTCGTAAATCTTCAAAACAAAACATGAGTTTTATGCAAAAACAGGATATCTCTTTTACTTGTTGATCGTTGTGTTGCTAAAATCCGATCCATTGTTGCAAATACAAAACTATTAAATGAAATTTGATTTCCCCAAAATGTGTAAAATTGGCGAATTCTACAAAATGCTAAATATTTTGTTGTTAATGGTACCCGAAAACCTTTTTGAACTACTCGCGACATGAATACAAAATTAAAATATATAAAATCTTGAATTGCTTGACAAAATAAATATCTTGCATATGCTTGATTAGCGAACATTCGTGAATTAAATACTATTGCGTTTCCAATACAACCAATATTACCTGTTATCCATATGAACATACCAAAATAAACATTTAATTCATATGGTGCTAATGATAAACTTATACTGACATCATCTCTTGTACTTGCCACTGTTGTTGTTGTTGTTGTCTTGTTCATTCTTACACTTATTATTTGTACAGGTGGTACTCGAGTTGAATAGGTGATCTAATGATGTTTTAGAGTATGCAATAGAGAAATTGATATATTAAAGAATCCTAAAAAAAAGAATTTCCCTGTTTATAGTCTGTCGAAGAATGACGATGATCTGACAATGCTCATTCATGTGAGTTCTTCATTACATCAGTAATTATTTTTTGTGTTCTTGCGAAACCCTTCCGACAGACTATTTGAAAAATATTGCCCCTTTCAATGGAATTCTCTTACTAGCATTCTGATAAATTTTTGAAACGATCTAGTCAGAAATACGTGAGATCTACTAGATCCAATGTACCTATTTCAATCTGAACATCGTCATTTAATAAAGTACAGCCGGAAAGGATTAATAATAAATATCGTACTTCTTCTCCTCTGCGTATCTATTAGTATTCTTTTGTGTTTCATCTGTGAAATAATATTGATAGTCGTCATTCTCTATCAGACTTTGAGTTGCAAAATGTTCATTGAAACAGAAACTTAAAACATTTTGACAACATCATGTATAGATTATTTAAATTTTGAATGAGGCATCCAGATTAAAACGGATATGTCAGATCCTGTTGGACGAGTATCAAATCCTTTATCTACCAAGCCTTCACTGCTGTGGAAACTAGTCGAATATACGTGAATTCCCGTTATCGATTGTTATTTTTATTCTCATGCATTATGATTCCGGTAGGAATCTGCCTTTACTAGACGTTAGAAATGATCAGCAAGCCATGCACATCAATTGACATAATAGTTCTAGTGTGTTTGATTGACGAAATAGCAGCCGCTGACTGAACTCGAAAGTTATTCTATATACACTGTACGGAGTAATATTAAAACAAAATAACCTGATTACAAACACAGAATCATCGGGTACCGGTGCTAATCACACGAGAGTCACCCAAATGAATTGGATTTATCTGAAATCTTGATGATGATAGGTATTTACTGAGGTCATTTGAAGTAATCTCAAAGTCTAAAATCCTTCGAAATCATTTTGTTCTTTCTTCGAAAAAATAATCCCAATAATGATCAGCTCAATATCTCCCTTTCAATCACATTGCAAATGAGACAGAAAACGTTGAAACAACGAATATGGTGTACAATTTCAAGAAAGTTATTTTTCAGATCAGAAATCATATTCTGTGAACGTCAGATAATTTCGTATTAATAGTACATAATAACTTGTAGACGACTGCCTTTGTTTTACGAATCCTTTTTCTATATATACTCGTGATCTTCGCCGAATCCAGAAGGTGTGGGTGGAGGGTTACGGCGCACGAACTTTTTCCTCAACCTAGTATTTCCGAAAAAATTAAATTTTTAGTTTTAAACTGCAGAAATTTTTAAATTTATTTTTCAGAAAATTTTCGTTTTAATACATACTTATTTTCATGTTTCTACTTCATTAGAAAGAACTGACCAATGAGAAACCTTATAGAATGTGACCATTAGATCAGAACAATGATTGATTGTTTGAAAACAGAATAATTACAGTTTATGCGAATTTCTCACAGTAAATTTTCAGAAAAAATATCATATTTTTCACTGCCTTATTTCTATTGGTCCAAAAGAATGAACCAATGAGCGATAGGGAAAGGAATATATGTAGCTGATATATTGTTATTTAGCATTGTTCTCGATGATAGTATGTTGATAATTGATAAATCCGATGTGAAATCAATAGTGGTAGTCCATATCTACCTGAAACCAATGTATGTTTCATTGAAAAGCAGGTTTGAACGAAACCAGACGACAAAAATCCGGTTTTCCATGGATTGGGCGAAGGAATGTTTCTAGCATTTTTCAGTGGGAAGAAAGTGTCGTTACACAAACTTGTAGAGCTCGCCGATTTGCATTTGGAAAGCTTTGTCAAGCGAATCCGAAGCCGGGATATTCTACGTTCAAGTCGACTGTTCTGATGTTCGGATGATTTTTTTCTGGTAGGACTGGTATGAAAAAAGATACATATATTCTCCATGATAGATTTATTGTACGTTTTCAAAAAAAATCTATTGTTCAGATTTCGACCATCCTATTTCCGTTTCAAAAAAAAAGAATCGTCATCAAACAAGAAATGATAGCCAGATGTGAATGACAAATCTGGATTCAATAACGTCACGAAGTTGGGCTGGAACCGGTTTTGGAATCCATGAAAGCAGCGCTAACATTTGAGTCTTCGCTTGTGCGCATCCAATATCACTGTAAAGAGAAAAATGTTCACAATGATTCTTTTTTGGCCAACTTCTATAACCTAGTGAGATATGAACGTTTGTCGTTGAATAATGCTTTTTCTCATTCAAATCTTACAAAAGTGCATCATACTTTATGCAAGAGTTGTTAGTTGATGTGAATAAGAATGATTTTCTCACACATCGAAGTGTTTTCAGAAACACAAAAGCAGTGAAGGAGAGATGGAAAATACGGCATGCTACAGCGTGGACTTTTTTACTAATTAATAGAGACGAAAACTTCGTTTGACTGCTGGTTGTAATACAAAATTCTTTGCAATCTTGTAAGAAACTGCTAACGCTTTTATAATCATCAACTGGTTCATATTCGATCGTTATTCTTTTTCTTTGAATTATTTTATAAAACGGTACCTATTGTAAAGACGACATATTCATTTTGTTTAAATATACAATAATTGACAAGAACAACAAACAGGATAAGGAAAAGGCATTATTAATTCATAACTCTTGACACAACAGTCATGTTCTTTTTTTTCTCACTAAGTTAAAAACGTTACAATCAGTGCGAATAGTTTTCTAACTGACAGTTTTGTAATAGGAATGTCTCAAAGAGGAATGTATCTTACGCTTTTGTCTCTTCTTATTGAACAATTCGTTGCACAAGATATGCGATCATTGAAAATGTTTGTATTTAACGGTTTGGAATTTCAATGCGTTAACACCACTTGTATATCTTACGTCAATCAAACGACGGAAGATGTTCTCAAATGTCGAATAACTTGTCTATCGCTGCTTCAATGTAAAGCGGCTAGTTTTTATCAATCAACTTTGGTCTGTCAGTTATTTACTGATACATCGATTCAGAACGCAAATATGTTGGTCAATTCAAATGTGATTTCATTAATTGTTCAAAGTGAAACTCGAATACCACCTGGTAAGTGGTAGCGCCTTAAACTTTGTTTTATTCGAAAGAGCAAAGTTTCTGATAAAAAAGCGTACGAAAGAGATTGATTGCAAAGTTATCGCGTATGAGATACTGGAAAACCGGTTCACCTATTTCCATTACTAATATTTCCTATTATCCAGTGTCATCTTTAAATATAGATGGCTTTCAATGTTCATTAAAATAAATGGTATATCAGACAAGAGCAAGAATACAAAGCGAATTTATTCCAAGAAATGAATTGTTGTATCTTGAGGGTGTTGATATGTGCGATTTCGAAGAAAATATAGCCTTCTTTGCTCTCAGTGAATCTCAATGGTTAGAAAGATCCTCAGTGATTACACGTAGAAGACCAACTTTTAGTTAGGACTTATAGAACTTCTTTCTTTCATTTTGATAATTGTCTTTTTTTCACAAAAAGAGCCAACTACGTCAACAACATCAAGCACGACGTCAACAACATCAAGCACGACGTCAACATCAACTACTACTTCAGTAGCTACTAGTATGTAACATATAAGTATATGATTACTATTTTCTGAATGCTGCAAAAGAAGCTAGTACGTAAGAGTGGAAGAAGTTTCCGAGAAAAAAAAACACTTTTTTACTTAGTATTAGGCTTCGAAAAAAAGTTTGATATTCGTAAACAATTTTAAGACAGATTCGAATCTTCGAAGACATTATAAAAAGAGTTTGTTATACTAAATATCATATTCTTGAACTAAATAAGACCTAAATGATCTCTTTGTCTGGCTGAGATAAAACTTTGTACGAATATACATAGCCATCTGAGTTATTTATGCATATGACCAGACCTGTGTGCTATATTTTTTCTGGATATTTTCTTTAAAAAACTTTCGACATTGCTTATTTAGAAGAAAAAGTCACAAATCTACAGGCTAAGCTTGTTAATTTATTCCCTTTTCTGAAAAAAGGGTTATAGAGTCGTAAAAATGCTTAATCTTTGTTTATTCGTGCAAGATAATAAGATTTCCTCTGGCTGTACGCTTTGGCCAGAAAGCTTATTCTAAGTCCGCATTTTGGTCACTAAGACTTATTTGACATTGCGGATAAGCGGGTGAGAGTCTGGAAGGATTTAAGATTGAATTTAGGAGATGTGTTTAGTACTAAATTTATTCCTAACTGTTTTAAAATTTTTATGGGTCAAATCACGCAAAAAAAGATATTAGCATCTCTTATTTCCTTTAAACTTTTGATGACGGTATTTTTTCTTACCAGATATTTTTGTCATAAACATATGTAAAAATGCTTGTCCTCTCAGATGTTATTCAATTAAAATGAAGCAGGCAACGAGCGAATATATTTCTAACAATACGGCGAAAATTTTTGAAACTTTCAGGATAAACTTTACGACCAAACTTGTATATGTGATAAAATTTTCATCAAAACTGGAGATAGGAAATTTCTCTCGGGAAAAACCTTTCCCTGTGCTTCTATTAAGCGTCAAAAAAGAATTTTTGACTGTGTCATATTCTAGAGGTACTGAAGAATGATTCATGCTTGTATGAATTGGTTTGAACCTTTTTCTAGTCAGGTGAGTCTTTTTTCGCTCAACCATTCGTATTCGGTCATGTCTCTATTAAAATGATTTGGCCTAAATACAAGAGAAATATGAACATATTTCATAGGATGCGCTCATACTCGTCCATAATACTGAATTTGTCTTGACATAGATGTACTCATCTTTACTGGCGTTCAACTCGATTTCAATCCATCATCGTTACCAAGTGGATGGTCTCTGTGTTATTCAGCAACATATGCAACGATTATGGAAGTAAGTTCCCTGTCATCGATTTTATCATCATGCAATAAAAACAATTTGCTACTTGGATGTCGACCGGCAGGTAGCGTGAATTTGACCGTAGCAGCAATGGGTAATCGAAATGATGTGCTTTACAACTGCGGATCCGTAATTAATTGTATCCATATTGCGAACGGTGTAGGTTGGTATTATTCAGATTCATACTCATGGGGTTTCGTATCTGGTGGTGACACTGTAACACGATCCAGCTGTGATACTGCTTCAACAAATGCTAACTATCGGTTATGTTGGCATACTGCTAGTAGTGGTGGATATAGATGTGGTTCAACAACAGGACTTAACAGCGATACATCTTGGGAAAAGATTATTTATCAATCAAATTGAATGGAATAGATGACAATTGATCGAAAAAGAAGCGGTGCATCATTCTGTTTGTTAAGCAAGAATCATGACATTTTCTATAGACAAAAGAAGAGGCGCTTTTTATAACGCTTAATATCGATGTTTATTAATAAATCTTCTCAGAACGCCAACAGTGCTGCATATTTCGTGTTGTGGAGATCTCCATTTATTCACCATAGAAGACAAATTGGCCTTTGACGCAGTATGCACATATTTGCGAACGAGAATGTATACTCTGCGCGAAATTTAATGAGTTTTATTTATGAATGAAAACCAGTATGAAAAAAATCCTCACATCGACAACCGAAATCAAGAGGACTATGATATGGCTTTGAATCCTTGATCATCTCTCCTGACTCGATATGTAAAAGAAATACTCCCCACCAACTAAACATACCGACAGTAATCATAGCATGATCGAATATAGTCAAATCCTCAGTTGCATTAAATGGACTGGTTGTGATTATCAACCGCTCCTATGTGGAAATGCTTTTTGACAGTATACTTTCTCATCTGATGCTGAAAAAATGTAATAAAACCATACTTCACTTGAAAGTATGACATGACATTGAATATGTATTCATTTACAGCAACACGGCAGATATGTAAATCTACTAGCGTTGAGTTATTTCTATTGCTAGTTTTACTAAGAAAGTCATCGATTCGATATAAGATCGATTATTTAAAACGTAATTGTCATCTCAATTGCTGTTTGCAATCGACGAAATACTTGTACACTTGCCAAAATCCAGATAACTCGAACAAACAGGCATAGTTAGGATACAAAATTGGAGGTACGAAAGAACAATGGTTGTTCATCTACTGAATGAATTTTGAATCATTCGAGTATGATTTTGATAATAGATTATTAGGTAGTTTTTTTTCTAGAATGATTGACCGAATTCTGTCATGATGAATGAATGGATCTACAAATAGCATGACCGACTGAGTGATAAACCATAAGTAGAAGCAGACATGAATAGACGATTACCAAGTCGACCTTCCTGTTGACGTAATACAGTTGTGCATTGTCTGAGTTTAATCGATCGATTAGCTTTTCTTCATAATTGTAAAGCACAACGTACTATTGACCTGATATAAATCATAGAGAAACACACAGTAATGAGAACGATAACTTTTAGAATTTTGATGCCCTTGTCTGAAAACATTGTCTTCCTAGATTCGATGAAGCCAAACAAAACACAAAACATTGAATAGACGTTACCTCACAGAGGAAGTAATCGTATAACTTATTGCTGCTTACGTCAATACAAACGAGACATGAAATTCTAGAAAAAAAGCGAATCTTATGCTTCCTTCTAACTATTTAGAAAGACAACATACAAATCAACGTCAACAACGGAAATACCAAACTACACATATTTAAACAAAGTTAATTATTTTGCTTCACGTTGTTTAGTAATGATGGATGAATGATGACAGGAGAGATCTTTTTTAAATGGTTGACTTTTTCCCCTGTTCACATCTTGCTCGTCGGTGTTCCATCACCAAATCGATAAGTCTGATATCGTCACAGCAGCTGAAGTTGAAAAAAGAAAACCATCGGTTACTGATAATAAACTAAGGAGAGCTTACAGAATTCAAAAATATACTGTCGTTCAAAAGAATATAATAGACAACATCTCTACATCACTTTTGTCAGTGGTGAGAGGTATAGTGATGCATCATTTGTCATCGTTGTAGTTGTACTTTTATACTCCCATAGATGTAATATACTTACCTAGAAGTTTTTTGCCAATCAATATGTTTTGAAAAACAATTTCCGACAAAGTTATATTTTTCATTATAAGAATGATCATCAGGAGTACAAGCAATACTTCACTTGAGTATACTTGCTTGTAAAGCGGTATAAAAAGTTTTTATTCCATGTATTTGTGTTATGGGCTTTGGTTAAAGAGATTTTTAGATAGTTTCATGTATCTTTAACGACCCCCTACTTTTGATACTTAATCATCTCGCATGATATCTGTTCCAACTAAAAACGGATACACTTTGGTATATAAACGAATTGTTCCCGCCTTCTAAATGCAGCAGTTTCTGGACAATACGTCTTGACCAAATAGCCAAATTCAACCAAACACATTCGAATGCATATACTTTTTGCAGTAGTATTCTATAGATTCATTTTATTGCGATTTATTCGTATCGAGAACGTATGCAGTGTCAATAAATACATTGTAGAAATGCATTAAGTTCATATTTTCTAGTACAATCCTAGTGGTATATTTATTTATAAGTAGCTAAATGAATACTGATCTTGAATGACTGATATCTCAGACAAGACATCTTTGAGTATGTGGTTAGCTTGTTTTACAGTTTGACATATATAGAAGTTTTCACTTGCTCGTATCTTATGTATACTATTTGAAATGGCTTTCAGCACCTTTGAGTTCTAAAAGCTATCATTATAAAAAGACAACCTTTTCATTATTCTTGATTTATGTTCACTGTATTAGTTTGAAAGTTATTGCGTGCTACTTTAATTGTTATCATTTGCCTCCCTCACCCTCACACCCTCAAGATTTTCCCTTTATAATGAATCAAACCAATAGTATTATAAGACTTTACTAAATCAACATGATCGGACGGAAAACGTTCTTCATAAATTTCAAGAGCTTTTTTAGTAAATTGACGCACTGTCGAATAATTGCCTTTTCTATAGTGCAGTGAACCAATATTCTGGTACAAGGAAGCTATATTCGAGTGGTGCAAACCAAAAATATTGAGCCGCATGTCAAGTACTTTCTCGTAATATGAAAGTGCTTCTGTATACTTTCCCGTGTGACAATAGACTATACCAATGTTGTTAAGACAAGTTGCTAAGAGTGCATGATTTATAGGAAGAGTTTTTACATATATATCATGTGCGTCTTGACGATATTTTATAGCTTCTGAATAAAATCCGAGTTTACAGTACGTATATCTCAGCAATACCATCATACGCAACAGCTAACATAGGATGATTTGGAGGGAAGATGCTTTTGGAGATCTGAAATGCTTCTTGGTGCCACTGAAGATATTCGAGGTACTGACCTTGATAATTACATACCACC